>BMAO01001270.1:0-280692 GCA_019973975.1 Trichonephila clavata
TTTAATAAATTTGATATACTCATTGTATTCTTTAGAATTTGGATTCGTACTTTTAAACATTCAATTCTTAAGAAAATGCTGTTTCTTAAAAAATAAAATAATTCTAAAGGGACAACCAAAACGAAAAACAAATTTGAGACACTTGATAGATATCAGTGCTAAAGCAATGTACTTAAAAACATAAGTAAGAATCATTCTTTTTAATTTTAGAAACGATTCCTTCATACATTAAAACCCAATAGGAATTTATATTAAATGATTATTCTTAATTTAATTAAGATTTTTACTAACTATTCCTTTCATAAACAGTCAGAAAATAAGCGTCAATTTTTTAATTTTCGAAATATTCGAACATTTTATTCGAGTTTTTGTATCCAAATACAACTGTAACAGGAAACACAAAAACAAAAATATCATAAATTTATTTTTCAGCATGCAATATAAATGAAAGAAAAATCATTATAAATTGTTATTTACGCTTATAGAACTTCTTAATGAGTCAAAATAAGAATTACTTTTTGAATATAAATAAATAAAAATCGTTTATATATTTAGTTTTCGACTTCGAGTTATTTTCTGAGAAGGCTCTTGACCGAGACAATACAACACTAGACTTTCGCCAGTTTTATTGTATTTGAGCAAACAAATATAAAAAATATAAATAAACGGAAAATAAACAAATTAAATTGCTTCAAAACACACGAACTGAACCGAAAAGCAGCGTGAAAGTACTTCACAAGCAACAAATAGCTGTTTTGCTGAAAATCAAACGATATGGGTTTTGTGAAATAAAAATAAGAAAAAAAAGCAAAAAAATGATTTTTCTGTAGTATTTTCTCACGATCAAATGATCACTCCTGATTTAAGTTCAGATTTTAATTCAACAAAATATTATGCTTTTTCAAATATTTTTTTTTCCCGAGAAAGAAACACAAAAATCAAAATCACACACTTCCATTGTTTGAAAAGAAAAAAAAAATGTTTTCGTATATTTTTGTAGTTGTCAATGAATTATTTTATCTCGTATCCAAAAACTAATTGACGCCAAAACGTTATAAAAACTCAATGGATTTTTGTAAAATTATTATCTTAAGATTTTTTAAACAAAATGAATGATAGAAAAAAACATTTAAATTTTAAAGTAAATAGAAATGAAGAAAATCTCGAAATTATATTTCTTACAGATATATGCTTTAAATTTATATGTGTGTGTGTGAACAGATTTTCGTAAATAATACTTGAAAATAAAAACTGCTATACACACACACACAAATTAAAAATACCATTCTAGAGTCATAACAGAAAAAAACATAGTTTTGTCTAGTTTTAGCCAGTTTTAAAAGTTTTTTACGTATTTTAATATATTTTTATGAAACGCATGAAGTTAAATGCAAATAATTTTTTTAACCATGAACATTTTTTTTCCACCCGCAAATAATACGTATGGGTGTATAGTTATATATTTAAATTGGAATTCTGCAAATATTAAAAACGGATGAATAACAAGGATAGATAACAATTGTTTACATACATAGAGCTTGGAAGGAACACAAGGCCGAATGCCTAAGGGAATCGAGTTCAATCAAAAGGTTTTAGAACTATTAACCATCCACCTGCGACCCCTTGTCCCCCACCTCCCCCTACACACCCACATAGCCTTTACTTTGCAAAAATGTTATTTTTTTATACAGAAGTTTACAAAATTTACAACATATTGTTGACAGATTTTGGATTTTTGAGCCACGGTCAAGTGACGAGGATGCCACCTCACAACTCTGGTCCCACTTTCTCCAAACTTCCACTTCCTGCCTAGGTGAAATTTTTAAGTACCGGCTGGCTGGCGTAGTTGGTTAGGTGCTGTCCTTGTATGCCCAAGTTTGCAGGTTCTACCTGGTCCAAGCCAGTGGATTTTCTCATAATACAAAAAAGACAGCCTCTGTGCCATATGATTACACAGCATGTTGCAGATATAAAGAACGCCTATTTGGCTTTGGTGCTCTCGATGAAATTTAATTCCTAGTCCAATTTCGCTTCGTCAGAGCTCTGGGGGGGGGAACTGGACGTCAAAATTACATTGTGGCAGTTGGTTTCCACCTATATGGTAACACTAAAAAGTATTACCAGCTCCTTGGGAATGTACTAGAAATACAACGGTCATTACCAATCCACAGCCCCATTTGAAAGAAATAAAGATTTTGAGTTTCAGCAGATTTAAGAAGCATCATTCCCTTAGCACATGCAAATCTTTAGGGGCACATGAACTCGAACCTGCAACTGAACAAAAAAAAAGTGCGCTAAGAGTTCGCGCGTGACTATGACCTCCTCGCTTACCATAGACGCAGAGAAGGAGGGGGGGAATCTATGAACCCGAATATATACCCAATAAAATGAAAGGGTGTGATTTTACTTTTTAAATATTTTATTACTATTTTTAAACATCTTATTAACAACCATTTAATAGGGTGACTGAGTGTTTATTAGTATATTCTCAACAGACCTCGTCATTCTGAACCTCAATCAAGGTGACACATGAACTGTGGTGCCTCTTCCACCAAACTCTTCGACACTTACTTCATCTAAGGGAGGAGTATATTTCAAACAATACTTTCCAACGATGATTGAAAGAATGTTATTAATTTAATGTTTTATTTTGAACAATAAGAAAAATAAAGACTACTTCATTCCAAATAACGTACGAAGAATGTCTAAAAATTATTCGACTTTTAAATTTTCCACACACAGTAGTAATGCTAGAGTTTCATCAGTGGGAGAGGGAGAGGAGTGTTTTTTACTATACAGTAGAGCGTTGTTTATCCGAATCAATTGGGACCATACACTGTTCGGATACGCGATTTTTCGGATAACCGAATGCGACTGGACACTATACGAATATTGAAAATCATCACAGGGGGGGGACATACTTGAAGAAAAAGCAAAATAGGAGCAAAATGTCGTATTTTTACCTTCATTGTGGAAAATAATCAATTATTTTTCGCTGTACCATTGTACACCTTCGTTTTTCACTGCAAGGTCTCTGATTCTCTTGAGCAGCAATAGTTAAGTAGGACAGCACTATGTTGTTCGTACCACTCCATAGCTGTCATCAAAGGCTGTCGCGTCAGTATTTGATTCCACTTTCTTTGTTGTTCTCGACTTCATCCGTTTCATAGTCGACAGGGTTGGATTCTTCTTGCACGGAAGTCACATTCACGTCACCATTTAGCATTTGAAATCCAAAGTCTTCTGCATCTCTCCACTTTCTCCCTTCGTGAAACGGTCCAATATTTCAAGTTTTGACTCTATGTTCAAGATGTTGCGCTTCCATTTTGAATTCGAAGCCACAGCAGTTCACAACTCAACAAAAGCGCACGTATACACCCCCTCACTTGGAAAAAACTGACCTAATATTCCGTGCAGGTGTTTACCAAACACCCAAATATCCCTCACCTTGGGATTTCCCGTCACTTTTGACCTCACGTGAAACAACTGTTGAGCATTGCATTGTTCGAAAGCATATTCATAAACAGTACATGCAGTTGACAAAAAAAAATGGTTCGGATATATGACGCTTCAGATAATAAACGTTTGGATAAACGACGCTCTACTGTATCTACATAACATCGCACTATAAAGAAACACGAGAGCTATTGATATCCGATCTCGTTCTTGAATCTCGGTCAAGTGACGAGGACGGTGCCTGAACTGGAACCCCACTCTCCTAACTTTAAAATCACGCGCACTTGAGGACTTTAAGGCACGACAGATTTAACGTACATCCTCCTCTCTACTCAGTGATTATTACATCGCACCAGGACACGAACTGACAACCCGCCTTTCAGGAGTTTGTGGCTACAGCGTTCTAGCCGCCCATGAAGGAGAGAGCTTAATACACATGCTTGAATTATATATATCCGCTCGAATCTCCATATGCTGGTAACCAAGGCAACTAAGTACTCATAGATTTTTCTTTTTATCTAAAGAAAAAGTTACACTAGTTGAGTTCAAATGTCATAAAAAAAATATGATGATTCGCAAAGCAAATTGTTTGAAAGATTGAGTAGATGTTTGGAGACAATGCTATGATGTTATGAGGGTAACACAAATGGAGTGGTTCAGCACATTCAAAAACAGCCACGCATTAGTATAGAACGGCAAGTGACGTGGTAGGTAGGGGGAGCAAAATCCTCCAAGGAATGCAGCTGTTGTTGAGAGGTTGAAAAATCTGATTAAAAGAGAAGGCGTGTGTGCGTATGGTAAACTTTCGAAGAGATTGTTATCAGTAAGGATTTCACACATACGCTGCTTAGAAATTATATTTTAGCCCCAAATTGCTGTCAGCAAAACAAAAAGAACTGCTTCTTGGCGAAACGTGGAATTTAGTCATTCCCCAATTTCTCTACTTTCAAGACGTGGGTCCTTGCGACTTTCAGTGGCTTCTGAAACTGAAGCCTTTGAAAGGATTCCGTTTCGTGAAAGTGAGAACAGACAATGCAGAACTTCCCGGTAGAGGTGAACACCCATCGAAAAGAGTTCTTTCGGAAGTGTTTCTGGTACAGGAAGGATTAGTGGGCTGTGTAAAGAGCAGTAAGAGACCTTCATGGCTGAAAACCAGAGTTCCAATCTCGTCACGTTTGTAATGTATTTTTTCCAGTCATAGGTCTTAAGCTTTTTAAACAATCCAACATTTTGAACTAAAATTGAACCTTTTCTCCGTTTTCACTTCTTTAAGCCAAAAAAAAAAAATACATTTGACTCTACGAATACGCAAAGACATATATAGCTGACGTTGTTCGTGTCAGTTGGGAGTCACGATGTTGCTGGAGCTTATATACGTAACTTTTGTTGTTTGATGTCCTCAAGTTGGCGTTGGGGAAGTTTATACAGTGAGATGCAAACTAAGACAATATATCGTCCTCATCCCTTGGAGGAAATTTCAGATTTCGAAGTCTGTCACCAATAATTCTAATGTGACCTTAAAATGTGACGTTAACAAATATTGAATCGATGAATTTGTCCTTTTTCTTCGTTTGTCTTGAATTAATTTTTGAATATATCGTATGAATCTTTTGATTTAATTTGTTTAAATGCAACTATAGATATAACACTTTTTTCCTGGTTAAATATTCACTCTCCCTCGTCATTCATATATTTTGACAATTTCATGATTTAACGCATGCGCAAATATAACGAATATCGCTGAATCCATGGTCAAAAGATAAAAAGTAAATTTTTTTTTCTCTACGCCCTTGTTCTTCTTCCAAGTCCAATCTAATATCGAAGTAAAAATGTAAAATTCTCTATGCCAAGGTTGAAATATTTGGATGTCTTGTCAATCTTATCGCGAATATCAAGACAAAAGAAGACAACAGTAGCTTACATAAGGGCACAAAATAACATAAGTGTCCCTGAACCAATGTCGAAATGTTTCAGCAGCTGTTAAGATGACACACTGCTGATCAGATCACACACCGTAGCGAATACGCCCGAGAATTTTAAAATGAAAAATGCATAATTCACTTCAAAACCTTCAAATGAATTTTTTTCATTTATTCATATTTTTAAATACAATATTTACATATGTATTTTTGAAAGAACACAAAGTTAAATCCAAGATCATACAAATGTTTCTGAAATCTTTGCAATATATTCATTGAGAATTCTTTTTTTTTTCTTTTCTTATTTAAGGGAAATAGCTTTTTCTGCCTTTTAAGTTTCTTACTTTGTGTTCCTTATAACTTAAAACGTAATATTCAAGCTTTTAAATTTCTTACGAAGACATGCTTTACTTAAATGACCGGTTTAAATTTTCAAGACCTTTAAAAAGTTATAAAACATCTTTTTTCTTACAGAACCTTTGAAAATAATCACAAAAGTTATTTTTTTATGATTTTTTTTAAGAAAATTGTTTTATGTTTGGTCCCTGCTGTATTTCTTATGTATGTATGCACATTATTTAAGCCAAAAATAAGTTTTGTATATTAGTCATTTATAGTGTTTTAACTATTAGTAAATTGAACAACTAAATACTGTTAAATTTTGTTTGTTACAATTTGTGCCTTCTTTCTGCAATAATGAAAAAAAAATAATAATTTTTAAAATATATCATACCAATGAAAAGCTTGTTTTTCATGTTTTATTCGATACATGTATTTTTTAAAATAATCCTTTTTGGATAAAACTAGATCTAGCAGAACTTTACATAAAATAATTTCAATTGCGTTTCAATTCACAGTCGTAAATCTAGTTGCCACCTTAATTGACCTTGTCATCAAATAGTGTTTTAATTGGTTTATTTATTTATTTTGTACTTTTTTGATCAAAAGATATCGGTTTTTTAAAAATCTGCTGTATTTTCAAAGTGTCAAATTCTTCAATTGATTTGATTGTTGGTTATATCTATAAGTGTCAATGACGTAACTGAGAACGTTTGGGCCCCTGAAAAGTCAGGTTTTGCCCTTCTAGTGATACGGGTGTTGCGGGGCGTACATTACACCACTGATAAGTGTTATAGCCAGTGACGTAAAGGAGTATATTTGGGTGCCCCTGCAAAACCAGGATTTGGCTCAAATACGTACGTGGCGTCAGTTAAGCTTTGGGCTCCCTAGAATCCTGTAACCACCCGAAATGCTGGGGTTGAGAGGTTGTACGTTACGCCACTGTTAATATTAGTTTTCAAATGAATAATTTTAAATGAAATGATTTATTATTACGTAAAAATAGTCCGTTGGAATTTACCCCTGAATCAGAAATGTTTGTTTTGATATATCATTCATAGATGGCGCTCTGCATTGTTTGCTTACACACACTTGATTCGGAAACGCATTTGTTAGAAAAAAGAACGCTAAAACGCGTGTTTTTTAAAAATATCGCACACATTCTTTACTAAAGGAAACACTAGAAAAAGAGATCAAATTGATATGCAAATTTTTACAAACAAAAATATTACAAATAAATCAATGCATAAAAATATTTTTGTTCAAAAAAAATTATATTCTACAAGTAATGAATGCATTTTGATATGTTTTGATTTGATTTTCTACTTTTATATTTTTGATATCGAAAAAAATCAAAACTAAATTTTTTTAGTAAGAACAAAAAAAAAGAATTTATCTTTGAAAAGAAGAGACTTTTGATTTTGAATTAATAATACTTTAAAATCATATTTCGAAAATTATTTTTAAATAAAGTTAAAAAAAAAGTGAACAAAAAAGTATTCTTCATTTAAAATTCAGGAGGAAAGAATAAAAAACCATTTAAAAAAACACATAACTAAGCATTTAATTAATGTATACAATTGGAATTTAAATATATTTTTAAGTATAAATTTACCGATGAATTAATTTTAATTTATTGACTGTGTATACATGAAAATAATATATTAACGATTTCACATCAAATGTATAATTATGTACATTTAATATTTGCAACTATATCAGCATGTTTTTCAGGGGTTGCTGTGTAAAAAGATTATATAAAAAATTATTCTTTTGTGTGGAGAAAAAAAATCGTAAAAAATATAAAAAATTCTAATTTATAGTAAAATGAATGAAAGCAAGCGAGTTGACAGTACTGCAACATGTTTTCTTCAGGAAGAATTTGCGGAAATGCAGATTCTAAAAAAAAGAAAAAAATCCACTCTAATACAAAAGCCCCGTGAAGTGTTTAAAAAAACATTTAAAATCCAAAACATCGTTTGAATTTTCTCTTTGGTGTTCAAAAGAATTCTTTTATTCCCAACTCTTACGCACCATTTACGCTCCACCTTGCGGGGAACATTTTCTTTTCCTCTTTTTTATTTTCCCATCTTTTGTGAAAGAGTTTTACAAGTTGAATAGAAAGGTGAAGTATATGCTTGGGCCTCCCCCGCTGTATTGTCGAGGAAGTTCGTGATTTCACGAGATTTCCCGTACGTTATTTTTTAGATAGAGTTACGTCATTTTTTTCTCCCCGTAACGCGCATCTGGACTTAAAAATAATATTTGCATTTAGTTTCATGCGTTATACCTTACGTCATTTCTGGTTATAGTTAGATTTTGCTGTATATACACAGAAATACGATAAACACGAAAGCGTATAAGACGAAATATCGGTTAACACGAACTAATACAATGGTCCCGACAAACTGCTATGTATTTTCAAGCATTTTTAAATTCCTATATTATTAGTTCTCTCACTCTCTCCTTATCAATATTTTTTTATTTATTTATATATCTTGTTGAAATTTTCAATCGTTAATTCATCCATTAGAGTTCAAATACATTTTTTTAAAACTTATAACAGATGACACTTAATGTTAATACAGCTATTTCATGTATTAATTCATTAATTAAATCAAAAAATGAATAACGAGTAACAATAAAAATAATAGTCCAACAGCATATATAGAAAGGAAAATCGTTTGAAGGGTAAACTCAAGGATAGCGCATTGAACTTCTACTCCAAAGGTCGTGGATTCGAATCCCACCTGGGATGTCCTCATTTCTGGGAATGTGATTTCTTTCTTTACAATACTATTTTATTATAATAATTAAAATTAATTAATGTGAATCAATAGTAACAAACAAAAATAATCCAACACTATATATAGAAAGGAAAATCGCTTTCTATTTTGTCACTTGATATTGCGATTCTGCCTTATGCACATCCATATTTATATTGATTGTAACTATTTAATAAATACCAACCAAACTAAAAATATTCTTTGTTGACCTAAGTAGGAACTGACTCAAATTTTTTTATATTACTTGTTTTCTCTTAACACGATACGAAAGTCGCTTAACACGAAATGATTTTTTTTCTAGGAATGAGCAAAATACGAAAATAACCAGCTGCGCAGGCGAGATTTAAGAGGGGTGAAATGAAAGAGAGGTGGTTTCATTTTCGTAGAAAGGAGGTTAACTTGGCTTTGAAATATCCTCGGAACAGCCTGTGGCACGAGGCAATTTTGTTTATCTAAGTTATTTTCACCCACCACCTCTACAAATGCCCGACAAAACATCTCATCTCTCATCAGCTGGCTTTGGAAATTCGGTGACGAGTACATCACAGGGTGAGAAAAATCTGTGAGCTTTTGGTTCGCGTCTTCTTCTATTTTGTAAGAATTTTTCTTTTGAGCGCAATGGCAAGGAGCTCTGGGGAAAAACCAAACTGCTATTTAGCTTAAAATGAAGATGGAACTTCTTAAGGCTGTTGATCAAAAACAGAAGACAAAAATGGAAATCTTAAGATTTTGGTATTGCTACGTTTTGTATCAAATTTCGTTAAATTCTTGTGAATGGTTTTGTTTCATTGATTTTTATTAAATGCATGCATATATACATAGCGTACTCTAATAAACTTGATTTTGTTGAATATATGTTTTTTTCTTTCATTTCCTACTATAAGCACACACTCCCCTTTTGTGTATATATATATATATATATATAGTTCAAATTTTCAATCGTTAATGAAATACTTTTTATTCATCCACAAGTTCAAATACATTTTTTAAACTTGCAATGGATGACACTTGATGTTAATACAGTTTTTTTCAAATATTAATTATATTTAATTAATGGATAAGAAAAAATAATAATAATAGTCCAACGGGATATATAAAAAAGGAAATTCGCTCGTTATGTCCCTGTAGCGCAATGGATAGCTCGTTGGACTTCTAATCCAAAGGTCGTGGGTTCTAATCCCACCTAAAATGTTTTAATTTCTGAGAATGTGATTTCTTTTTCACTATACTATTTTATAATAACAATTCAGTTTAATTAATGAATAAATAGTAAAAAAAAATAATCAGACACCTTATACAGAAAGGAAAAATGGAAAATTGCAAGGAAAATCACTTTCTGTTTTGCCACCTAATATTGTGATTCTCCCATATTAATTAGCATATTTATATTAATTATCACCATCAAGTGACCAGCACGACGTTTGAGTCGGCACCCCAATCTCCTAAATTTTAGTCCGGCTGAATAAATTTGATACTTCTTCAATTGAATCCAAATACTGATAATATATTACTCTAAAAAATGTTTAAAAGGAATTTCGTTTAAAAAAAAAGATGTTATGGTATATTAAAATAATAAAAATATACAAAACTAATTATAGGTTTACTAAAACATAGCCATTTAATGCATTTAAAGTCAAAAGTTTGATTTATCCCCTAAGATATTAAAAGTAGTAAGAGATTGAACACCTTCGCTATCCAAGTCACCATGCTAAATTATCGTAAATTAAAATACTGTATCGTGTTTTGTTTAAAAAATACATCATCTTCTTAGAAATTAGGATCTCAAATCCAGAAATTCAACATTATACAGATGAGTGGCAGTGGGTTACCCAAGGAGAAGGGGGGGGGGTAATCCCCCCCCATAACCACGAAATTTAATTTTTTATCATTGACATTACCTCCGACGCTTTAGTCTACGTGTTTTGAATGTAACCTTCCATAATTGAAGTCTGTGTGCGTCTCTGATGAAAGATAATAAAATTTAAAAAATTTAGTAGTATAGAAATATATATATAAAGATATATTTGCATTTATATTGGCTAATTTTGTTTCAATTTTTAACCGTACACTATCCTTATTTCGTAAATAGTGAGTTCTATTAAAAATTATACAAATGTAAGAAAAGCGAAAATAAATATTTCAATTGAATTATTTATAAAAGACAGCGAATTTATCTGTATACGAATTAAAAAAGGGCATTTTTTCCATTGGGTTTTATCAATGAGAAAGATATAAAAATGACTTCAATGCAGTTGCATCATATTAGAATACATTCAACTATAAGTTAAAAGAGTAATCTTTATTATGTTTCATTGGCATTCTTCGTTGAAAACATCAACAAATGCTTTTATATTTAAAACACAATACCTTAATATCAAAATATGTTTATTTTTAAGCGGAATAAAGTCATAAATTTTCCAAGTATTTGTATATGAAACCAAAAGCAACTATTAAATTTTTAGGTTTTTTTTTTTTTTTGCAATAGGAATTGTAGGCATAACATTGGAAATCCCAACTGTACACAAGAACTGTTCAAGTGTTCCTGAGACGAGCAGTGAAAAGAAAAGAGCCAAAGTTGCGAAAACGACCGGATTAATTCAATACATCACCAGGTAAAAAAAGAAAAAAATTATATTCCCACTAACCTGTAATGCATTTCGGTTGTTATGACCGGCGGGCGTTGCTCTCGTTCGCAGTTCCGTCGCCAAGCATTGGCGAGAATAAATTCAGCCAAGCAGCTTAAACTTCTTTTGAATGGGAGAATCCACGTTTTCACTAACTACTCTTTCCGACTGAGTAGTGTTTGACAACAAAGCCAGTTCTGTCCCAGTGATATTCAAAGAGTTTTGCTGTCTTCATGCTTCTATTTAATGTTTCTTAAAGAGAAATATAATTTGTGAAAGTATTTTTGTGGACTCTAAATAGCGCTGGATAATACTGGATTCATCTGAAGGATGATTACTTTGTAATATATGTGAGTACTATTATATATATATATAATATGTTTTAAAATTAGATTAATTTTGAAATTTCGTGATTCAAAGTTTTTTGTTTATTTTTTGCTAAGAAAATGAATGGCAATTTTAACTAGCGAGACCATTAATACTATTTCTTGATCAATGATGTAAAAAGTAAAAAGTAAAAAATAAATATTAAATATATATTCAACGTTTATCTGAATAATTTAATAGGGAAATTTGACATGACCATTTTCTTAAATTTAAAACATAGAAAATAAATATTTTGTAATCCATTCCAGGATAAGAAGATAGTTATTTTTATTAAGTGTAAAATTGGTATACTTGGAATATATTTATACAAATTATCTATATGTTATTTTGCTGTGCGTGATTATATGTTAGTTTTTCTCCTAATTAATTTTAATTCCGCATGCACTAATGTTTTTAACAAATCACTGCATGCATTACCCTACGTAGTATACCTTATTTGTTTTAAAATAGCAGTTAACCAAATAAATCTTAACACCACTGAATTTTGTATCCAAATCGATACAGTTTTGAAATTTTAAGAAAATTCTAATATATTGTATTGTACTGATGAAGGGGTTTTTTTTAATTGAAAAAAGTGCATCATTGAAAAGAATTTTTGTTCGGAATTTTTGTTAAAATTAAATTTCGAATGAAATATTAGGGTCTCAGGGGTGTTAATTTGTCTCAAGGGGGTGAAAATGTAAACAATTTCCAAACAGGTATACTTCTTTTAAATTTAAATTAAATAATTCCAATCTTTTACAAGTTACTTACAAAGGATTATGGTTTCAAAAAAGTACAAAATGTTTGAAATATAATCATAATTTTAAAAGTTGTAAGCATATGCAAATAAGAAATAATTTTGTAATAAATATTAAGTAATTTTTGCTTCGCGCACGCTATTTTATAAAATAGTAGCCTTTGATAGATAAAACTTTATAGAATTGTAAAATGTATCATACTCTTTAAGCCCTAGTAAATTAAGAATAATATATCTTTTAAATTTCAAAATATTCGAAAAATATTGAAATTTTTTTTAAAAAAACTTTGAAAATATAATTTTTTTTTATTTTTAAAAAAATATAATTTATTATTTTATTTATTTAAATTTACTACGGTGTAATAAATATACATTTAACTTTATAAATCAACTTATTGCTAGCAATTAAAGCTAATACTTTTGAAAATAGCATGCACACAGTAAACATTAATATTTCTGTTAAAAAGATTTCTTATTTTCATATGCTTATAACTTTTAAAATTATGGTTATATTTTAAACATTTTACACTTTTCTAAAACCTCATTCCTTTGTAAATAATGTGTAAAAGATTTGAATTATTTAATTTTAATTTAAAAGAGTTATATGTATTTGAATATTGTTTATATTTTCAGCCCTCCAAAAAAAGTTAACACCCCCGAGACCCCTTTTAAGCAACTTGATGATAGATGTTGCATTTTACAAAGTTAATGTGAAATTAGTATATTAGCTATACATAATTTTATATAATACTTATCACTCATTGTTTGGAAGACATCCTACCCGGTTCCTTAAGGATCTAATAGTCAATAATTAGTTTTTCCATATTAAGAAACCTCATAAAGCGGAAGAGGGTCAGAATCGCGATTTACCAGCACGATAATCGTTGTTACAGAAACGCGAACTTTGTAAATATGGAAAAACAGAACTTTGTGTTCAATATTCTGTTCAACTATCTTCACCTGGTATAAAGGTTCTGAAAATATGAAGATAACACGTGTGTTGTCTTTGTCATAGGATCTTGATGCTTAACATTTAAGTTCGAAAATTTTGTTGTTGTTAGTTTTACGGCTGCTGTTATCCGCAGCTTTGATCATCATACATATGACAGTAAGATTTAGCTCGATTCCACCCTATTTGTGAAGGAGGGAGGCTGGAGTCTCCCACCTCTCCTCCTTCTACCAACCTCACTAGAGGACTTAAGACTCGACGAATATTTAGAGAGCCCGCATATCGCGAAGTCATTATACATTTACAAACAGACATGACTTTTCCGGGATTCGAACCTAGGTTCAACGGCGCAACAGCGTCACCAACCACTATACCAGGTGGACTGCCAAAAATTTCGGGTTCTACTGCAATTTTTTTAAAAATATTTTTTTGTTCTTTATCTTTCGTCTGATCAAACGAATATATTTGTCTAAAAAATAGCATTGAGGATGAATGCATGTATGGAGAATAAAAGCATTTACCCCTCTCAAGGGGTAAATACTCTCAACACCCCTCTTACCTGTTTAGTATTTTATTCCTCGCCCTACGGCCTATAAATAATAATGAAGAAATATATGGATACTTGAGATCTTTCACAGTTACAGTATAATTTAAAGTATATACTCTAAAAAAAGTCTATAAATGTAAGTGAAAGATATCTAGTCAGAAGTCCGATCAAAGTCTATAAATGTTAAAGATATCTAGTCAAAATATTTTGATCAAAGTCAAAAATGTTTAAGATATCTAGTCAAAAATCTGATCAAAATCTACAAATGTTAGAGTATATGGATAATGAGAGATCTTAAGCACACGCACACGTAACCCCTAGAAGCTTGCTTTTTTGTTTAACCCTTGGCGATACATAAATAAAATATTAATTTAACCTATAATTGAATATGGGGATGTATATTTATACATAATGAAAAATCTTCCGTATTTACCTCTCAGTGTCTTATCTTCATTGTAATCTTACTGACCAGTTGTAAAAGTATGTATCCCAAAAACATAGGGTCCACATAAGAAAAAAAATGCATACACGAAAAATTAAAAATCTTTCATATTCACTTCCCAGAGACTTACCTTCCTGATTGTCCCCGTAGTGAGTAGCCGCGGTAGCCGAGTGGTCAAGGTATCGGATCATTGCTAGTGTGTCATGAGTTTGAGCCCAGTACCAATGAAGACCCGCCGTGTAGGGAAGCGATGCACATTAAATCTGTCGAGAGCTCAAATGTCCTCCCGTTGGTGTGGTGTGGTAGTTAGGAGAAGGGAGTACCAGCTCAAGTGTCGTCCGCGTCACTTGACCATGGTTTCAAAATGACACGGACCGTCCCCAAAAACCCTCGTGTAGCTGAACAGTGGGACGTTAATATTCACTCACTCTGTCCCCCTAGCGATCACAATTAAAAGGATTACTATACCTCAAAAATAAAGGGTTTTCAAGTAGTGTAGGAATATGTTCGTAACAAAATACCTTTTGTATTTAACCTTCATATGTGTATCTTTAGATAAATGCGAGATATACAGCCTTGTAGTGCCAAAACAATCCCTTAACCCTTAAAGGCATGTATTGTTTTTGGTATACACTGGTACACAAGTTAGGGGGGGGGATTAGTGACCCTTTACTAATTTCAACCTACCCGTCATGTACAGGGGCTGATGCATGGTAAACATCTCATTTCTCAAGGTCCTCAAGTTGCTGTGATGTAGAAATTTGGAGAGTGGGAAGCCAGCTTAGGTGTCATCCTCGTCACTTAACCGTGACGAGTTCCGTCCTCAATAGCCCTCGTGTTGCTTTAGAATGCAACATGAAAACACACTCACTCACCTTTATTTTCAACCCTTCTTACTATTACATCCCCTTTCTTCCTTGACTTTTATAAAATTAAATTTTGACAAAGGTACGTCTCTTAAAAAACAATAATAATAAGCGAGTATTTAATATAGTTAATCTAATGTGGCTCAAAGAGGTTAATCACATTTAATATTATTAGAAAAAGAAAAGTTTTTTTTTTTTCAAAAATATTTGTTTTATTGTATTGCTGAGTTAACGTATGTATAACTGACATAAGGTTCATAAATCACAAAAATATCCTTTTCAAATGAATCTATAATAAGCATTATAAAAATGAATTATATGGGAAATAAATTATACAGTGTATAAATACACAATAAAAATGTATCCGATGAAAAAAGTCATCAATTTTATTAAGTATATTTTTATATAAATAATTGCCTTATATTTTGAAGTCACGAACTCGTGATATGGTATCATGAGTTCGAGCCTTTACGACACAGAAAACCCACCATGTAGAGGAAGCATGTTAAATCTGTCCAGGTTCAAAGTCCTCCCGTTGGTGTGACATGGTAGTTAAGAGAGGGGGGTAGAGGGTTGCAAGCCGAGTTGTAATTTTCGTCACCTGATTAGTTATCCAATAGATTTCTCAAGTTGCTTCAAAGTGTCAATATACTCTCACTCACTCCCCTGTTTTTTTAAGCGTAATGAAGGATCTGATTTGATCCCATATTTAAATTCCTTGCGAATGCACTAATTAAGAACAGGCCCAATCTCTATTAATAATATATGAAAATGAACTCAAGGAACATACTTCATTTAATTGCCTTTAAAATAAATATGTTTACGTTTAAATACATAAACACAAATCTACGTCACTTTTAGCGTCACAATGTGCGTCAGAACGTGGGGTTTCATCCATACAAAAGAGTTTACTTTATGCAGAATTCCAAGAAAAACTAGATGAGTTATCTAATAGGGAACCATATGTCAACGAGATACAATTATTCCCGACTACCTGTTGGGATGGGGAAGTGGCTGCATGAAATCGACCTTGACAGCCAACTATTTTATGTCTGGTCGGTTTCATTCATTTGAATCCTTCCCTTCGACCGTCTCGACCGAGCGAGCCTTTCCGATAACCGTACGCTTCTGACAATGAAACGGAATGGAATCAAGAAAGAACATTCTTCAACTTGAGGAGAAAAGACGATAACAATGGCTCAATTTCCTTGTTCGCAACGGGTTCGCGGGTTTTGAAAGTTATTGCGGGATTTGAAAATAGTTAAAACTTAATTAGATGAATTATTTTTTGGAACTGATAATTCTTTGAGTGTGTAACAATGAAAACTTTTTTCTTGACGGACATCGAAGTGTTTCTTGTAAAAAAATTTCCTGCTACCACAAACTTTGGATGCTTAAGTGGCCGCGGTAGCGAAGTGGTCATGGTCACGGATTCGTGACTGGCGTTGTCCAGTTAGGTTCCTGAGGCCACTAAAGACCTGCCGTGCCAGATGCACGTTAAATCTGTCGAGGTTGCAAGTCCTCCCGTTGGTGTGTCAAGGTAGTAAAGAGAGAGGGGAGAGGGTTGCAAGCTGAGTTGTCATCTTCGCGTCACCTGATTAGTTGTCCAATCGAGGTGTGGGGTGGCTGTAGCCTAGTGGTCAAGACTCGTGGCCGACGTGTATAGAGTTCGAGCCTAGTACCACTGAAGACTCGCCATGTAGGGGAGTTAAATCACGTTAAATCTGTGTGTCGACAGTTCAAACGTCCTCCCGTTCGTGTGGTGTGGTAGTTAAGAGAGGGGTGCCATCTCAGGTGTCGTCCTCGTCATTTGATCAGGGTTGAAAATGACGAGTCCGTCGCCAAAAGCCCTGGAGTAGCTGAACAGTGCGACGTAAATATTCACTCCCTCACATCTACACCACGCGTATTATGCGGAGGATTTTGCACAATTAATAACGACTTTAAAACTGTTTTTCTAAGATGTTTGGAGTGGGAGTTATCACATCATATATTTTCATCTATACCTAACTACGATTGTTATTTGTGAAATAATCGGTGGCTAACAGTCCTCGTGCAGCTGTAAATTAAAATGAGATTTCAAAATGAAACAAAACTCAATTGCTTTTAAATCCCAATATTGCTTCAATTTTATTTTCAAATATTCATTAAATTTGTACATAGTATCAGCTGCCACAAAAGTACATAAAAATTTATTTATAGATACAAAAGTTAACATTGCGAATTTTATTTAGCACGCTCTAGACACGCTGTTATCTTGGTGTGGCTCTTGAACTAATCTTATCCGAAAGATCTTGACAAATATGGCAAGATATCGATAGGGTAAAAATGTTTCGTAATCCCAGTTGTTATTTTTACACAACTGCTGCAGGAAAAAAAAGAACAAGGTGTAGGTGTGTTTTCTTTTTCTTTCTTTTTAATGGGATAACCTATAAAATAACGTTTGTCTTGCGATACGCGTTGTTTTGCTTCCCACGCAAGTGTTAGAGAATTCGCTCCTACAGGTGACCTTACAATCGGTTCTATTTGACCTTGTCATCTTCGTCGTAACTCATCTCCAATTATTAATGAAGTTTGTGAAAATTACGATGGGAAGTAAACTTTTTTTACTAAAACTTAATCAAGTGATTAAAATTTATTTTATTATTAGGAACACATGTCAAATTGATTCATGGATTGCTCATGAACGTTTCAATTTAAAGCAATTAATGTTGACAGATCATATAATTTTGAAACACAATCAAGTGACGAGGACAACATCTGAGCTGGTACCACTTCTTTAAATTTCGACTCCACATTAAAGTGAGAACTTTGTATCTCGACAAATGTAATTGTGTGTGTGTGTGTGCGCGTGCGTGCGTGTGCGCTTCTCTCTCTATATATATATATGGCGACGGGTGCATAGGGATTATTGTCACGAGCTCGCAGCCGGTGTGTTGGGGGTTTGAGTCCTTGTGATACTCAAGACCCGCTGTGTAGAGGATCGATTCACGTATACATCTGTGGAGGGTCAATGTGCTCCCATTGGTGCGGTGTGGTAGTTAGGAGATGAAGGTGCCTGCTTAGGTGTCGTCTTCGTCGCTTAAAATTACGAGGTTTGTCGTTAACAGCCTTCTTATTCTCTCTCTCTCTGTCTCGTAGCCTGCGTTGTTTATTATCGAGTGTTTGTGGTTCTCGTCTTGGTACCATTAAATGCTCGCCATATGGAAGAGATGATACACGTTAAATCTACCTTTGCTTCAAGTTTTCTCGTCGCAGGGGTGTAGAAGCTTAGAGAGTTCCGGTGTCGTTCTCGTCTCTTGACTGTAGTTCAATTTTAAGAGGTCTATCACCAACAGCCTTCATGTTGCTTAAGAATGCAACGTTAATTAATACTCACTCTCAGTGGCGCACACAGGAATTTTTCAAGGGGGTGAGTGTCCAGGGTCAAAAGTCCACCATTCTCGTATCATGCCCCAACACACCGCCCTAATATATTTTGATTTTGTCGATTTTCGGGGACAAAAAAACAGCAAAAAATTCATTATTAAATAAGTAATTAGCATTAAATAATAAAATAAATTATCAATAACAAATACTTAATTAAATTTTACGTACTATATAGATAGGATTATACCCCCACCCCCTTGGTGTGCTCCACTGCTCACTCGCAATCTATACTCCAGCTAATCATTTGTTCAAACTGGAATAACTCTCAAATGAATTTCTGTAACGGCAGATAGGTATCAAATAGGCGTATAATTTGTCCTTTGTATGCAATACTTGGCCATCAAATTTCTTCTTTCTCCTTCTGAGGACAAGTAGTATAAAGTTCTACGATAGTAAGCCACAAAACGCCAAACATGCGGGCAAGAGACATTTTCAAGGTTTAAATTAAGATTACAGTCATCAAGGACTCGAACTTTCAATGATAACTAGTGCTAACTTCTTCGATATAATTTTTAAAAATACATTTTTACTCTGGGTTATTGTCGTTCAAAGGCAAGATTCGCGTGATTGGCACTCAAGTTGCGGAGTCATGGTTTCGAATTGTTGGGCCGTAAAAAGCCGACCGTGTAGAGGGGATGATATACATTATGGCTGCCCTTACGGTGGCCGTGGTAGCCAAGTGGTCTAGGTATCGCATCATGGCAGGCGTGTCATGAGTTCGATCTCAGTATCACTGAAGACCCGCCGTGTAGGAGAGGGGGTGTCCTCCTCGTCACTTGATCATGGTTCAAAATTACGCGGACCGTCGCCAAAAGCCCTTGTGTAGCTGAATAGTGCGACGTTAATATTCCCTCACTCACTCACCCGCCAACTTTACGAGAATCTGAGCTATATTCAAAAACCCATTTTTTGGTGGAGAAATTTCTCAGATTTCGTGAAAATTTATAATAATGTAATACATGTATATATTCTTTTACAATACAGCGTTTCTTAAAACCTTAAAATGTTCCATAAATATAGTATTTTTAATTTAATTATGTAATAACTTATTCACTGTTATAGTACAGGAGAATAAAGTGGAAAAATTTTTTACTAGAAAAAATGCGTTGACTCAGATGCGAATGATAATAGTATCATAAAACAGGAGTCTTTGTATAGAATTGCGAATCCAGAATATAATATTATTTCGTAGATTTTATGCAATCAGTCTCAAAGGTCAAGAAAAGAGCGATGTGGCCTTCACATACCAGTACGGCAATTAGACAATTATCAGTGTCTAAAATATAAGTATGTGAAAGATTATTCACAAGCACACTCGCTCCTCCTATTCAACAGCCGAAATTATAATTAATCCCTGATCGACTCTTCAACTGAAAAGACAATACTGACTCAGTTTCAACGAACGGACAATTTATCTGCACGGACAACTTATCCGTCTCCATTTATCGTACGTGTTTCCATTGAATTGCGATTATAATGCAAGGAATGGTGTTGCTTTGAATATTACAATTCTAGCATAAAATAAATGCTACACAGTAATATAAACGTATTACACATCAAGAGATAAATTATTTACACTATTTTAAGTATTTTTTACTCAAAATTTATAGCAATATTAACGTTAAAGCACTTTTTCTATCTGAAAATATTTCGAATTTTTGTCCTATTCCTTAACCATTTAGGTACCGCGAGTCATTTTTGCGCTCTTCGGATTCCTCGTCGGAAAAAAGCCAGGGCATTTGGACGATACAGATAACCGAGGGCGAGCTCACAATTTATCGAAACGTGCTCAAACTTTCAGACAATCGTAATCAATTTTTAAAACTTTTAATAATTTAATGTTTTAAATTGAATATTTAATTTTTCAATTCAACTTGTTTTTTAATTTAATAATTTTTTGCACTCGTAATCCAAGGAATATGATCTCGCTCCTCGGCCTTTTTCAACACATAATTGAAGGAGCGCTCCCTCGTCGCTTTTCGACTGTCTTTTTTCAAAACCCTCAAACGGTTAACATTGCGCGAAAATAGCCTTAAGGCTGTCGAGATTTCCAAGCCAATAGGAGAGTGAAATGCCGGCTGAGGTGTCATTTCTTCATCTATGGACCACGGCTGGAAATTTCAAGGTAGACCCACAAAAGTCTTCGAATTGCTTCATGGAAAGATGAAAATAAACAATTAGCCGACACATGCGTGCATAAGACTTTAAATACACAGAATTCACGGTTGTCAAACCCTCAGTATTCAAGGTTGCGTAGGGTAGCCAATGGTCCTAGTCATGAACTCGTGGTCAGTGTGCCAAGAGTTCAAGCCCTAAAGACCGGCCGTGTTGAGGGCTGATGAACGTTAAATATGCCGAGGCTCAAGGTCTTCCTGTTGTTGTGATGTGGTAGTTTGGAGTGGTAGTGCCAACTCAGGAGTCTTCCTTATGATTTGACCTTTGTGCAGAATTATGAGGTTCGTTGCCATTAATCCTCGAATGCTTTACAGTGCAAGGTTGATTAACACTCACTCACTCAAGGTTTCCAAATCCACGGTCAGAGTATTTCTTCATTATTTGAGACTAAAACTGTGAAATTTTAAAATAAACTGAAGCGTTTCAAAAATTTCTTATCAAACACGTACAGTTAAAATTAATTTCTATATGATTAAGACTTTTTCCTAGGCTAAAATATCCATTTCTTTGACTCACTGAAGAGGCGTCAATATTCGCAAAAGAATGTCGACATATCTCCGAGAAAAAATTTCTTAAACGGCGGCAATTCTCGAATTCCCCAACTTGCTGTCTGTTTAGTCACAACCTCAGCTAGAAGAGTAATTATTGCGTAATTGGTTGAACCACAAATAACTGCGGTCGAATTAAAATCATTTCACGGCTCAGTCTAATTGTCTAGGTAGAGCTGAATTCTGTTATTAAAATATATAGGTTAATTTACTTCTTTTTTAGTCGAAAGCCCTACGCCCAAACCCTTGACTACACCCATTTAATGACGTGAAAAAGTTGAAAAAAAATCATTACTAATTAGTAATTAATGATCAAAATATTTTAATGCTAATTTTCAACTTACAAGCACTTTGATTATTTGAAATTTGAGTGTCAATGTTCAGACTAACGAAATATATACAAGAAATTTTAAAACTATGCTAAACTATACATTGGCGAATTTTTAGATCGCCAAACCTCGCCATGTTTTTTTTTTTGTTAACCTTTTGCTCAAAGTTCATTGTTTCTTACATTTGGCTGCCATTAATTTTCAGTGCTTGAAACAATAAGGAACCGAAGTATGGATTTAATTGCCTTACAAAATAACTTTTAGAAACTTAACCTTATCCAACTGTTCTATTATTTAATCTTGTAACATTTTAGTTTTATTTAAAGGCATTTGAAATAACGGTCAATCATTATGAGAAGTTTGTATCCCGCGAAGAAAGAATACACACACACAACACAATGCTTAGTTTATTTTCGTTCTTGAAACTACACTAGGTGCATCAGAATACTAATTTAGTTTTACATCAGAAATCTGCATAGTGTAATTAATTTGTGGTTTTTATAATAGCTATTATTGTCTTTGTGAAGCTCGACAGTAGTTAGAGAAAATAAAATGAACTCCCTTCAAGGAGAACAAATGTTAATTATCTCAGTTAACCATCTTACCCCACTGATATTCGAGGCATTTTTTTCAAACTGAAGATATTCCTTTATGAATGTGCACGCGTTTATGGAATTATAACTCACTTGTACCTGTTCTTTAAAAACTATCTCTTTAGAATATATATATATAATTAAAAATCATTTCTCAGAATTAGAATGTAAAAGTGGAAATAGATTTTGGGCAAATCAATTAGATTGAATCAAATTGAAATACGTAAATAGTTGTTTTAAAATGTTAATGTTCTCTTAATATTAATAGTCAGAATATATACATAATAATAACGTTAGTAGAGTCAGAGGATAAAAATTCAGGAGAACCGGAAAGTTCTTATTCTCCGTGTAGAGGAAGCCGTGCATGTTAATTCTGTCGAGGTTCAAATGTTTTCCCGTAGGTGTGGTGTGGAAGTTAGGAGAGGAGTGTCTTCCGCGTCGCTTGATAATGGCTCAAAATTACGAGGTCCGTCACCAATAGCCCTCGTGCATCTTTATAGTGCGAGTTAATTCAACTCTCTCACTGACCAGAAAGTTATTTTTTGAAACAAAAAAATACATTCTAATATATATTTTTTTAAAGTATTTATTGATCAGTATAGCTTTTATCGTTAATTGACGACTCTATACCAATGTGAAGTTAATTTGTTGATACCGAATCAGTAAAAGGATTCAAATTAGGAGAAATAAACCCGAGTAGTTCAGGGTTGACACCTGCTTAGTTGTGAAATTTCATTCCCTACAACCCCTCAGGGGGCTCACCTTCTTTAGGTGAGTACGGGTGTCACAAACCCGAGGTACCCTAGTGATCTTTTCCTTTTCCCAAGGGGTTTACTGTCTTTGGTAAACTCGGGTGTCACGAACCCGGGGTACCCTAGTGATCCTTCTCTATTTTCGACCCTCTTGTCATTCAATTTTCCCTTTTCTTCTTTTCCCGTCTAGACTACAGACAAATTTTCAAAATTTACATGTCAAAATTATTGATTAATTTTTATTAGATTACTCTCAATATTAATAATAATACTATATTTTTCGTTTTGTATTGCGTTAAATTCGTTTAATAATTTGTTTCCCCGACAATTTATTTTGATGTTCGTATTATTTCTTTGTTTTCTTACTAACAACGTTGGTTTTCCGAACCGCATGTTTGCCGTGTGCGGCGTCCCGTAAGGAGGAAAATGGTGTCCTGGGGATACCTTTTGCGTACCCTTTGGCCCACGCTTCGCTGTAGACGGGTTGCAGGAGTGAGCCCGCTCCTGTCAATCGGCTGGTGATAAGTCTTTTCGGAGACATTGCTGTAGGGTTAGTGCTGCAGATAAGGGGTGGCGGGTTTACCCGTTGGATCCTCGCCCTGATGCTGTAGCACTATATTCTGGGTGTACTCCAGGTAAGCGCCGTGCCTGGTTTTTGCCAGATGACCGGCACACTGCCTCCCTTGTTGGACTCCGTCGTGGGTGGAGCCACACCAGGATGAATACCATCTCTCTTTCATGGATCCTGAAATTTCGTGCCCGGGTAAAGGCCTCGTTTTACCCACTCTTAACGTAGACAAAATTTCTACCTACACTAGATTTTTAATTTTATCTTTACAAAATAACGAAATGTCCAGAAAATCTCCTTTTGCAATCCAGAAAGCTATTCAAGGAATAGGTGGAGAACCTAAATCCGTGAAAAAATTACGTTCTGGTGACCTACTGGTTGAAACTTCCTCTGCTTTGCAAACAAAATCTTTTTTGTTGGCAACAACCTTTTTAGAATCCCCTTTGACAGTGAGTCCTCACAAATCCCTAAACTCCAGCCGCGGTGTCATTTCTGAATCTGACCTGTTGTCCACCCCTGAAGCAGAAATCCTTCATGGATTTTCTGACCAGGGTGTAATTCAGGTCAGAAGAATTACAATTAAAAAAGATGCAACAATTATTCCTACGAAACACTTGATTTTAACTTTCAATAGCCCTAATCTTCCTGGTTCTATAAAAGCTGGATACCTTAACTGCAAAATACGTCCGTATATTCCGAATCCTCTGCGCTGTTTTAAGTGTCAGAGGTTCGGACATTCACAAACTTCCTGCCGCGGCCAACTTACTTGCTCTAGATGTGCATCTGTTGGACATGCTTCCTCAGATTGCAATCTAGAGCCAAAATGCATTAACTGTTCAGAACCCCATCCGTCAGATTCCAAACTGTGTTCAAAATGGAAAATAGAGAAACAGATACAGGAAATCAAAACAAATAAAAATATTTCATATCCAGAAGCACGTAAATTAATAGTTCCACAATTACCTCAAACTTATGCTCAAGTTGCCAAACCCTCTACTATAAATAATTCTACACAAACCGATGAAAATATAACAAAAATAAAATGTCCACCTTTAAATTTACTTAAACCAATTTCATCCCTTCCAAAACCAGATATACCAACATCCACTCCTGCTGTTTCCACATCATCTTCAACCCAAGCACACCTCTTGCCCTCAATCTCTTCAATAGCCACTACAGTATCAGAGCCCCAGCCACCAATTCCTATTTCTGCTGCAATACTTTCCACCACCAACCCTATGTCCAGCCCTATGGAAACTTCATCAAACATATCCGCTTCCACATCCAACTCCTGTACTCAACCCCCTTCGGCATCTATAATACAATATTTAAAAAAGAAAAATCCAAAAAAGCGAACAAGAAGGAAAAAGTTTCTACAAAAACTAAACGAAACAG
This sequence comes from Trichonephila clavata, assembly GCA_019973975.1. Taxonomy (NCBI): domain Eukaryota; kingdom Metazoa; phylum Arthropoda; class Arachnida; order Araneae; family Nephilidae; genus Trichonephila; species Trichonephila clavata. Next base: position 24,844 of record BMAO01001270.1, read on the forward strand.
CAATACATATAAAAATGGCACCACATATACCGATAAAGAGTTCTCCCGTACAGACTTCCGAAGAAGAAGAAGAAGAAGAGGACATGCTCATATATGATGTCGAAGCAGAAGCGGACGAAGTAATGGAAAAAAAATATTTAACTCCGACCAAGCACCGGAAGGGACGTGATTGAATCACACTTATCGGACTTGGTGGGGGTAATCCCCACCAAAAACTTGTTATTAGCAATTTTTACTTAAAATATTTTATATTCGATTTTCTTTTTCTCAACTGTTTTAACCTTATCTGACTTGGTGGGGTGTGCCCCACCAAAATCTGATTGTTATTTATTTTTTTGTGTGAACTTTTAACAATATTTGAGTATTTTAAATGGATTTTTAATATTTTAACGATTGATTGGCGCAGCTTAGCCGAAATCGGCTCTTGCGCCATTAAACCCTACATTCACTCACTCACTCATTCCCTACAACAAATTTTGGGTGGTAGCGGTAGCGCCTATTGGTCAAGGTAATGTGGCCGGCGTGTCATGAGTTCGAGACTAGTACCACTGAAGACGTGAAGTTCAGAAGATGTGATGCACATTAACTATGTCGAGGCTCAAGCGTCCTCCCGTTGATAAGGTGTGGTGTGATCGTCACTTGACCGTAATTCAAAATGATGCGGTCCGTTGCCAAAATCCCTCCAGTAGCTGAATAGTACGACGTTAATATTCACTCACTCACTCAACAAATTTTGGAGGGGTAGAAGGAAATGGCAATACTAGGTCTCGCGAATATGACATTTCCCAACTATTTTTATGATTTTTTGGCGAGTAACCAAAGCTGACAGTCTCTTGACGTTGTCTATTTATCGATTATTTATCTACTTTACTCTTCAAAGTAACACAAGGGCAATTAGCAACAAATTTCGTTATTTTGAACCTCGCCTTAGTGACGAGGGCAACACCAGAGCTGGCAACACTTTCACACCTTGCCAGCATGAAATATTTTAGCCTCGACAGATTTAATATGCATCTGTCTCCGTAATAGTGGGTCTTCAGTATCGCCACGACTCAAACCCAACTCGACAATGTTGGCCACGAACCCTCATATCCAGCCATTTAGCTATTACAACCCCGTCGTCTTTTTTGGGGTAATTTTTGTTTGTATAAAACAGTACTAGTTTTTTATTTTTTTCGTTTTCTTCGTTAAATCGTTTGTGCTTCATTCAAATCATCGTATGCCAACAATGCATTGCCAAATTAAATATTTTATTGAGTCTGTGAATTTCATAGTGCAGGGATGGCGAACCTTTATGGATAAACGCGCCATTTTTTTTCTCTAAAGAAACGTTTAATGAGGTACAAATGTGCCGTCAAGCAATTTTGACTTGTGATATTATTGGGAAAATACTTAAACTAAATACTAACCACTCAAAAATATTTTTAGAATGAAAAAATACATTTCTCATTGTAAAGTATTAAATGTTTTTATTATACGTGTAATGCAAATTAAAGTAACATTACTGTGACTTCTGTTGTTGCAGATTAGATGACAAATAGCTTGTATTATGATTATAAGATGCTACTTTTAGCAGAATGCATGTTGAGTTAGAGTCATCGGGCAAATTGTTTCTAAGCGAGTCTTTAATGTTATTTATCTCTGAAAATAATAAATTCCAGGCATAGCTGGATGAAAATATGATTAAATAACACGAGGCAATTTCTTCCAACAGTTCAATGTGTTTGGAATCCTTTTTAAACAGACGATTTTCTACATACCTGTTCCAGAATATAAAACATATACCGCTTTGTTGCTTTCACTAATTATGTCGTATTTCTTGATCCACCAAGTTTGAAATTCTGTTATACTTACGATCTTGCACTTTAAAATACGCAGAGAAATGGGCGAGTAACTGCTAGTATATGTATATAACCAAACTAGATTTGTAAAAATTAATATAATCTGCTGAAAACAAGAACAAAAAAGTATGTATTTAAGAAAAATTGTATCTTTTTGCCATGGATAATTTTTCTAACATTAACAAATACACAAGTAGATCATAATACGGAGGGCACTAAACTCTAAAAGAAAGATCTGGAAGAGATATTCATATATAATCTAAAGATTTCTTCATTATTTTCACTCTTGCTTACGAACAGTTCACACTTTCTTTTTTCACACGGACCTTCTCGTTTCGGAGCTTGAGGGCACGAATCATCGCGGTTTCTCTTTGTGTTGATAATCAGCTTTTCTCTTCCCACCAATTCCCGCTGCGTGCTGCTAGGTAAGAAATGCCATCGCATGTCGTTAAAAATTCTTTTGCTGTCGAAAGACATGTCTGAAGGAAATCCTTAAGGTGATCTTTATTTAATATAGTAACGTAAGAACTAATATTTGTGGGTCAAATATTGCCTTGCCAAATGTCTTCTTCGACCAGTCACAGATTTTTAAATTTACTATAAAAATTTTCAGTTTCAATTATTTTTTTCAAAATTAAGCTGTGTATTTTTGGTAAATATTAAAGAAAGGGAGCCATGAGTTCGGAATATTTGTTCAAAATTAATATTATGTATATTCTAGCTTCTCTATTCTATAGAGTGGCCGCGGTAGCCAAGTGGCTAGCGTGTCATGAGTTCGATCCCAGTACCACTGAAGACCCGTCGTGTAGGGGCGCGATGCACGTTAAATCTGTCGAGAGCTCAAACGTCCTCCCTTTGGTGTGGTGTGGTAGTTAGCAGAGGGGGTGCCAGCTCAGGTGTTGTCCACATCACTTGACCATGGGTCAAAATTACGCGGACCGTCCCCAAAAGCCCTCGTGTAGCTGAACAGTGGGACGTTAATATTCACTCACTCCATCTCATAGAGCAGGGGTGGGCACACTTTTCCAGGGTAAGGGTTGGCTCTAATTTTTTTCAATGTGCTGCGGCTTGTCCAGTGGCGTAGGATTTGATTGGTGAGGTAAGAAAAAGTTCTACACAATATTTCATTATAGAAATACGTTATATGTACTTACCTATATAACACACTAAAATTTTTTTAAAAAAAACTCCCATTTTTAAAACCGTATTTAAAGCAAAACGTAAGATACAAACATATAATAATAGCCACAAATATAATTATACCAAATGCGATGCATTTATTATCAAGCAATTCAAAATATATTGAAAAACAAAACATTTTTATCTAAAGTTAATTCTCTTAGGCATACTGTCTGTATTGCATACTGTCTTAGTTATAGTGTCTGCATACTGTCAGAAAACCTTGAATATTTTGGTATATAATGACTAACTTCTGATTTTCAAATGGTCACCCCAAAATATCTTGGTGGCCACAGGTCGATCGCGATCGACTTAATGCCCACTTGGCTATGGAGATTAGGTGGCTGAGGTAATTTAGTAGGCAATGCCACGGACTCGTGGCTGAGATGTTATGAGAGTCCAGTTCCTTTTTACTGTTATATGTTTCGCTTTCTTTACCAATAGAGTGACGCTAAATAAGGTATTACTTTACGTGCTACAGTGGAAAGTTATTTGTTTCTGGAGTATTTAAAAATTTTAAAAATGCAATTATATAAAGAGATGTATGGATTACTACATTGCACACTTTCGTGAAAATTGAGACATTTTTCTGTCTGAGAATAAGTTCCGCGTTTATTTCAGATTCTCATACAGTTGGTAAAATCAATCTCAAAGTCATGTCCCGTTTTTACATTTGTGAATTTCTTTTTATAAATTTAAATAATTTGATTAATTATTGTATACACAAAATATAATTCTGAGAAGGTGTAAATAAATTTAAAAACCTGATAAATATGCATTAAATTATGAAAATATAGTTGCTTTTGTATTTAGTACAAAAAGTACTTATTTTATATTTTTTGCGCATTGTTATTTCTATTTATAGTTTTTTTTAAAAAACAACAAGAAATGAAGAGATTTATTCATTATTATTAAAGAATATTTGTAAAATAGACCCCTCAAACAATTTTTACTCTGATCAACAACAAAAAGAAAGTTTTTTCTCATTACTGATCTAATATATGCTGTGTCACTTGACTGGGGGGAGGGGGAATTGCAAGATTCATTGTAATAACAACGTGTAGAGTTTTTGAGTGAGACTTAATAATCGATCAATCGCAATATGAATTTACACTTCATGTAAAGGGAATGATGCGTGTCGAGGTTCAAAGTCCTATTACTGGTGTGGAAGTCTGGAGAATTTAATGTCAGCTCTGGTGTTGTCCTCATCACTTGACCGTGATTCAGAATTACGAGGTCCATTGCGAATAGCCCTCGTGTTGCTTTACAGTACGATCTAAATCAAAATAAAATCAAAGCTTATTGCAAACGTGATCTCCAATTACACCGGAACAAAAAATTTAAAATAAATAAAATAAAAAGCCAAAGTAAAGATTGTTTGTCAACAAATGCTGTTACGCATTCTCCATCAATTGTAAATGTAAATAGCGGCGAGTTGTTTCACAAACACGTCGTGCATTTACAAAGAACTACCCAAGAAGTAGTTTGCTTTCATTACTCCCGAAACAAATTGCAAAACTATTCTCATTAAAATGCAAATAGTTGAAAAATAGGTGAATGTATCAGACTAATGCGGGTTTGAAGTTATGTGTGTGGTGGTTGTTTTTTCAACCATCATTTTCCCTGGAAGGTCAAATTTGAGGTAGTGTAACAGCATCTTGTTGTGTCGTTTTCGCGGAGTTATACAGTGAAAAATATAATGACCTCTACACGTTTAATTTAACAGGAGTATATTTACAGCACTTACTCAGAGATGGCAACATGTTGCTTTGCTTTTGAGCTTACCGGTTGTTTATGGAGCTAGACAAGATATTCCATAAAACTCACTAGTTTTTCGAATTACTATTGGAAACGCTATATTCTAAAAGAGACACATAATTGTTAACGATCCAAATGTTTTCAAAATTTATAAAAATTTTAAGTTGAGAAACATTTACTTGAGATTACGAATCATTGGGTATACAAACTGTTGTTTTCGACAATTTTCCAGTTGCATATTGCATGTTATTTGAGTCTAAGGACGTAGTACTCTGTACTGTCCTTCCATTTTCATTGCAAAATATTTATTTCTAATTTAAGTTTCTGATAATTCCTTTATCGGAAATGTTTAGTGATTCTTGTTTTTCTTTTAAGTGACAAAATTTGGAGTTACAATAATATTTATTTGGGCAACATGATATAACTTTGAATGAAATATATGAAATAAAAAAATATGAGCGGTACCCCCATGCGAAAATAATAACCAACATCTAGCAATAATCGAACATTTGAACACTCAAATAAAATAAACCAAATTTTTTTAACTCTGTTTCATTAGCTCAAAAGTTATCCCAAACTCTGAAGTAACTAAAAATATGCTTTTTTTTGCAGCTTTTCAAATATATTGGCGATGTAAAAAAGTCTGTTCATTATATCCCGACTATAGAAACAAAATACAATGAACTGGCTGAAATATTTCCTATTCTTCTTATGAAAAAAAAGTGAAAGAGAAGAGAAGAGAATGAATTTTATCCTTCAAAATGAGTAGATTTCTCTCAGTACTCATTACCTCCCTTCCTTTTAGTAGTCTGAATCACAAATGGAGGATGACTCCTCGTACAATTCCCTTTGAGGTACATTGAGTAAGAAAAACAATGAGATGCTCATACAACTGTTCATCTGATATGGGATTCATTTTATCTGTCAGTTGAAAAAGCAGCGAGGAAAAAATTTGGTGTTTAAAGTATTGTTGCACAAAGTTAGACGTTAGTATTACATATTTGTTTTACAATAACAGTGGAAATGATCAAATAATAGTTGATATTTTTGCTTATTACGTTTAAAAATTATATTTTTCTTCGTCACTCTTTCAAAATTGCTTATGAGGTAGTTTTTCGTGTATTGCGTAGTTTTGTTTCATCTAACTTATTGTGTTATGCGCGTTGAGCTTCGGTAAGACAAAAATTTGTGTTGACATCAATTTACGAAGAATAATGTCTCTGTGTCCTTAAAACCTTAACTTTTTAAATACTTTTTTCTCTTAGAACGAACAATTCATTGATTAATTAGCTACACGAGGTCTATTCACAATGGACTTCGAAATTTTGAACCTTTAATTAAGTGACGAAATTACGCCTGAGTTGGCACCCCATTTCTCAAATTTCCACATTATACCAGTGTGAGGAGTCTGAACACTAGCAGATTTAAGTGCGTCAGTTTCTCGAACTCATCTGTACACTAGGACCTTTTTTGACTCCAAGGTAGCCTAGTGGTCAAGGTAACGGACTCGGGGTTGGTGTGTCGTGAGTTCAAGCCCAGTACCACTAACACCGTGTAGGAGAGAGATGTACGTTAAATCTGTCGAGATCTCCTACATCCTCCCGTTAGTGTGGTGCAGTAGTTAGGAGAGGGGGTGCCAGCTCAGGTGTCATCCTCATCACTTGACCATGGTTGAAAATGACAAGGTCCGTCGCCAAAAGCCCCCGTGTAGCTGAACAGTGCGACGTTAATATTCACTCACTCACTTATACCAGGACCTGTTAATTTCTAGAAGGATTGGGGTAGCTTAACGAAGACAATTATTAATGGTTCCAATAAAAGTAAATAAAAATCCGAATTAATGTTATACACAGATAGTTAGCGATTAAAATCATTGTTACTTGCATTCAAGTACTGTAATTAATAAATATTAATTTTAATACCTTTGTTTGGAGTGTGAACTTAAAGTGGAATATTAGTGTTGCGTTAAAGCAGTGGTTCTTAAATTTTCGATTGCCATGCCCCCCTCCTTTATGTATCAGCCTGACATCAAGCCCCCCCCCCCAAATTTTGAACAGCATTCCCGACTTCTAACACATGTCTAAGTGATTTATAGGTTCCTCAATAGTCTATAGGACTACTATTTAAATAGACTTTGTTTTATACTTCTCTTTCCCCTTTAAAGAAACAGTGTGGCCGGCCGCGGTAACCAAGTGGTCAAGGTATAGGATCATGGCTGGCGTGTCATGAGTTCGAGCCCAGTACCACTGAAGACCCGCCGTGTAGGGGCACGATGCACGTTAAATCTGTCGAGAGCTCAAACGTCCTCCCATTGGTGTGGTGTGGTAGTTAGGAGAGGGGGTGCCGGCTCAAGGTGTCGTCCTCGTCACTTGAGCATGGTGAGGTCCGTTGCCAAAAACCCTCGTGTAGCTAGCTGCACAGTGCGACGTTAATATTCACTCATTCACTTTAAAGAAACAGTACACATATTATTATATATGTTCATCGTAGGATTCAAAAGTTCCTGGACAGAGTCTTTTAACTTAAAAAAAAATATTACCAGTTAAGTTGCTGAGAAACAGTCCTCCTTCGAAATAAGACTCTTGAGCAGCAGCACACACTTTCTATTCCTTTTTTTTTTTTCGTCCTCCGCCTTTCTATGAATCATTTCTTTGGTTTTAATTCGAAGTGCGACTACCGGTCACTCCCACTATGTTTTCCGCTTAGGATCAAGTCTCAACCATTACCTCGCCTACTGATCATCTATCACTTATATAGAAATTTGCATTTGTATAAAATCAAGTTCTCTCTACCGAAAGCGGTTTCAAACTAAAATCACAGTTAAAAAGAGTATTTTCCTTAAGAGGATTATTAGAAGTCCGAATAGAACACATTACCAAGTAAAGTAATATTTCTGGACACGGTTCGTTTTGTTTTGAAAAACACAAAATATTTATTTCCATACTTATCTATGTCATTCTGAAAACTATTGATAGAAACCATAAACTTATAGCAAGAGAGAGAGGAAAAATGCCATCGCCTTCCATTTTAAACTAGAAGAACTTTTCAACTAAACTTTTTATTGTTGTTTTTATACGTGTCATAGAAAAAGTAGTCAAGGATTTACCATATCCTGAAATATGACAAAAAGATGCGATTCAAGGATTTAAAACCAACAACCTTGTTCTTTCTATGAATCCCGTACTTCGAAGTCTTCAAAAATATTTTTAAATATCACGACAGAGTAACAGCAATAAAAAAAAAGACAAACAGCAATTATCCGAAAGAAATGTCATATCTCTCTTAAAATATCCAAATTTTATTTCACTTTACGTCGTTTCCCATTAGACAACAAGAAAATATAACATAGTTTACATACAGAGCATAATCTGCTTGCAGATGAGTAAAAACATCAAAAATTGCATAAAACTCAGTACGTGACTCGTTCAGGAGTGGGTAAAGCCAGGCACGTTTTTCAATCGGCTGCGGAAACAATGCGTTTGGGAAACCACCCCGACTGCCTGACCGATTTTATGTTTTTTGCACAATTCTAAGCATCTCATTTCACGGACTTTTTTTCCTCTCGTTTCGATAACATAGTAAATGTGTCTCGTCTCTTAAGATTTCCTTGATTTCCTGTGGAGATTACATTCTTCAAGGACGTTGGATTGGGAGAGGAATGCATTACGGCAGGTGATATGCGCTGTCCAGGTGTTAACTGTAGACAGGCAAATGTGTTATGACTGGTTGATGTTTCATTGAAGAATATTAGCTTGCGGAATTATCTTTTAGTACTCTTTTGAAAATTGTCCATTTGAAATAAATATGTACACCTATATAATCAACTTGATCTGCAATTTTATCTGGTCTCGTTTATCCGACACTTGATGAATGGCTGAGGTAGCCAAGTAGTCAAAGCATCGGATCATGGCTAGCGTGTCATGAGTTCGAGAGGAGTTCAGCAAGAGGAGTCCAAAGATATTTAATGTGCACCAGCCCTTCTTCGATACGGGATGGAGTCCTGGTGCCACTGAAGACCCTCCGTGTAGAGGGGTTGATTCACATTAAATCTGTCGCGGCGGAGTGACCTCACGTTGGTCTGGTAGTTAGGACAGGATGGTGCCAGTTCAAGTGTCGATCTGAGCATTTTTAACAATGGTTCAAAATTACCAAGTTCGTTGCCAATAGATGTATAGTGTACCGTTAACATAACTATTCCTTACTCAATATAAAGTCCTTTCAAATATGCGTTCTGCAATTTTGAACCAAGGGCAGATGATGAAGATAACATCTGAGTTGAACCGTGTTTTTTACATACATGTCAACATGAGGAGTCCAAAAATATTTAAAAAGTATCAACCCCTCAGCTCTCGAAAGATCTTTAGTAGGGAACATGACTTTGATGTTGAGACATGTCTTGGCGTCATAGCGGACTGATAAAGGGAAGTAAAGCTAAACATCTTGAGAAAGAGCGATAAAAATAAATGTGTAACGATTAGATTAGGTTGTTGATAGCAGAGGATATGAATTTAGTTGACTAAACTCATGGCGGTTACATGATAAATGTAATGGTGTGTTCTCCGTTGGATTCAAAACTGAGATCAGACTTCTACTTGTAAGATAAACTTGTACTTGTAGATAAAATTTTCATTCTGAGCATTTGGTAAAAACGTTCAAATATTAAGTCTCTTCACAAAAAATTTTCAAAATTAAAAAATTCTTGTATTTCATCGAGTGCATTTTGTTTACCTACGCATGCTATTATTTTAACAAATATGTACTTTTTAAAAGAACGTTTCAGTAAAAGGCAAATGTTAGCAACAGTGAAGTGCATAAACTGATTGGCTGGAAACATAATTGACTATGATGTCTCATGAATTTGGCTGACTGAGGCTCTGAGCTGCATGTGATCAAAGACCTTATAAATCAACAGTGATTTCTTCACACTAGACATATATAATTGGTTAATAGACTAATAAATAAATTCTTTTAGGGGGGAATTAAATTTGGATTCTTAGAAAATGGTGCTAATTTTAATATTATTTTCATGCTTCCAAATTGAGATCCGTTTTCCATAACCGTTGTGTAATTTATATTTTTAAATAAATTTCAGTAGATTAAAAGTAGCCTAACTCTCTTTTTAGTTTTTAAATATAAAGTCTGAGAAATAGGGTCAAAACAATTTTTCTGAATTCTTTTTGTATCGGCATCGGGGTAAGTCGGTAGTTCTTTGATTCAATGGTCTTCACCACAAATATACAGATGCATCGTTTAAATTTTTGGAAACATGAAGAAGAGAGAGAAGTACGAAAGGCGGGAGAGGTATATTTTGTTCAAGTCATGATGAAAATATAATTTTAATATCAATATCATTCAAAGGAACGCAGTTCTTTTACTTTGGTATCACAACAAAACAATTTTTATTATAGAATTTTTTTACTGTTATTTTACTGTGTAATTTCGCAGCAGCGTTGTTTATGTACATAAGTTGCTAAGCAGCACTGATTCCTTTTTCTATTTATGAATTATCTTCATTCTATTCTGTTTTCTCCTTTGTACTCGCCCGTTATTGGGATATCATGTTTATTTTCAAGGACAACGCTGAAGATTGAACTAACATAGATGATCATATGAAGCCAGAATTATTATACAACCGACACATAAAATATAAGATTAATAATGTGGAAGTAATATTATATTTTGTTCTTTAATTTTTATCTCCTTAGAGACATATTTCAAAAATTATCAATTTTTATGGCATTTTCATCAATAGTTAAAATTTACGAGAACACAATTGTTGTCCACTTCTGAACGCTGTAAATGTCAGAAAATCCTTCGCCTGTAATGTACATAATGTTAAAAAGTTTTCCTCATGCCTTAAAAATCGCACAAGAGATTTTTACTTACGTTTTTTCTGTCGAAAATTCAAGAAGATCGCGGAACTAAAAGAAAAATAATGAAAATTATCAAAAATGTTCTTGAAGTCGTTTTAGTCTAGACAAACAAATGAGTCAGCACTAACAATTGTGAGTGTATTACATCAGATTGCAAACACCACAATTATTTCCTGGAGAGAGAGAGAGAAAAAAGTTCAATTTGGGCGAAAATCCCTTAAATAGTCGCCAAATCGAAAAAGCTTTTCTACTAAAGCTTAACCTTTATTTCTGCTTTATCGCGGATTTGCCTAATTCTTTTTGCACAAATTTTCTCATGCGATTTATGCTTTCGTAGAAATGAGGTATCAAACAATAAAACCTTTCTTCTAATTTTTTCATTTTTCACACATTTTAAATTATTTTGTCTTTTAAAATGAGTGGTAAGGTATAAATTTAACCAATGTACTATTGAATAGGGTTTACATTCGGAGTCTTGCAGATACTGAAGACATTGCAACGGACTTACGAAATTTATTTTTCAATATTTTATGTACAATATATGTATACAAAAGGGAAAAAAGCGATACAATTACGCACTCGCTCTTCACGAGATTTCCAGAAGTATTAGATAGGCTTGAAATTTGGCAGCCATGTTTCTTTCATGGAATAGAATTTTGCGAAAATAACTCCCAAGAGGGGGTTAAGGAATTGTGGAAAAGATAAATTCTATATTCTGAACTATTACCTACAAACGTGAAATTTGGTTAGCATGTTTCTTTTGTTGAATGGAGATCCACCAAAAACGGATTTGGCAGGAATCCACTTCTATTGAGGGATATGAAGTGCTAAGAGAGCGTTATAGATAAATGTTTCCCGGTTTTTGAACTATCAGACCTACATACTTGAAATTTGGCAATCACGTTCCTTTTATAGAGTAAAGATCTGGTACTTGGGTACATATATATAAAAAAATCCCATTTTTGAACTACTGGACCTACACTGATTAAATTTAGTATGCATGTTTCTTTTGTTGAGTTGAAATCCGCTAAAAACGGGTTTTACAACTCTCACGGGCGGGGTGGGGGAAGGTTACGGGGCATATTGACAAAAAAAATAATTCCTTTCTTAAGTATTATACTTAGACTTGAAATTCTTATTAAGTGTGGTCCACTAAAAGGGTTTTCTGTGAAAATTCGTTTTTTGGGAGAAAAAGGGTTATAGGAGCGTTAAATATAATTCTGCTTCAATTTTAGAAAACCATGTTCTGTCCTTAAATCAAGAGGTGATGGCGAAAAAAGAATGATTTTTGATACAATAGAACGCTTAATGTTAGGGCTTAGAAATCAATATTGTATAAACTGTGTATATTCATACATCGCGGAATAAAATAACCTTCCAAAGCGGGCGGGTATAATGGCTAGTATAATATTTTTACTCACAAACACAATCTCCACTTGGGGGGGATGAAAACAAAAATACAACAGAAACTCTCTCTCTCTTGACATACCTGTACAACAGACTTTTTTTATTAGTGGGAGATGGTTATTCATGTAAGCTAATCGAATTTTAATTTCGATGTTTGTTCTTAAAAACAAGGAAGTCTCTGCTAACTCTGTCATTGTATATTGTTATAATGTTAATCGGTTGTCAGTAATCCACGTAAGTCAAAATATCTACTCAATAACATCATTTTGCATTTTAAAACAGCAAAAGGCCATAAAAAACTCGTTTCCAGGGTCAAACAGCTGGTTTTGCAGTCTAGATTTGAAAAGTTAAAAACAAAGGCACTGTTGAAAACATGAAGATATCAAGATTTGATATCTTACAGTATTTCTTGCTAATCTTATTCACATGTCAGTTACCCTAAGTATTATTTTAAAATTCTCGCAACAAGGCCCTTTTTGTTATTCTGATTGCATTTAAAAGACTTATTTCCATATATTAGAAGCATTTATTTTAGAGCCAAATATGTTTTCAGTACGAAAACTAGGCGATTAGAAGTTGACTGACATTTATTTTATTCTACCTTTTTTTTTAGTTCGGTCTATTTGAAAGAAAAGAAAGAAACAGTTGTTATTTTCGGCACCTGTCTATTTCAAATTTATCTGGAATATTTTAACAACAGCAGAGAAAAAACAACCACATAAAAATAGAGTATCATTTAATAAAGAAATATTACATCAACACACCATTCAAAATAATAATTTTTTACTCTTTTTTTTTAAAATAACGAAGTTGTATGTTTGAGTGAAAGGCTTGTTATGAATCACATGTCACAGATTAAAGCATTGATAATCCGATTAATTTAATAAAAATAGCAACATATAGGGGTGAAATTTAACCATTGTTAGAAAACTGAATTAAAACTTGTTCCCTTTTTCATTTTAAACAACTCAACCGGATGGAACATAATGCCCGTATTTTTAATAAACATCCATCTTTTAAGCAATCACTTGCATACGTTGCTGACTTTTTAATTCTCCACTTAAAAAAAAAATGTTTCAGTTATATTTTTTACATTAGGTGATTTTTTTTACTTTAAAGTTTAAGAATTTTATATAATTATTTTAACAGATAATCATTTTCTTAAATTTATTTATTAAATCATAAACATCATTCAATTGTAGTTCAGTTTTTCAATGGATGATTTAGAATATCTTTAAAAAATAAAGTTAATTTGAATAATTCATTTCAGATGTGTTATTACTTTACTTAAATTTCCATTTTTTGATACTTTTTTCTAATTCTTAAAATAATTTTGAAATGAATTAAGAAGTGTTTAAGTGTTTACAATCCGGTGTAAGATTATTACTACAAATTTAATCGATTTTCTTCTTTTTGGGAGTTAACTTTGTTAAGTAAATTGATTTTCAGTTCGTAAAGTAGTTTTCTAACAACTCGCAAAAATAATTAATTATTTTATTACATTAAAACTGAAAATTTTGGAAATAATAATATTTGAATCATATTAAAATAGAAAGTTAAGCACTTTAGATTTCACTGCGTTTGGAAATATTGAAACATCTTTTTCCTAGAACCTAAAATTATACATCGATGATCATTTAACACCGGAAGGTTCTATGGAACACTAATTTTAAATCATTTAGCCATTGAATGTGCATTATGATTCAGTACATTTACATCTTCTTCCAACATGTTTATCTAGCGCAGGGGTCGGCAACCTATGGCACGCAGCACCATTCTCAGTGGCATTCTGCACTACACAAAAAATTTGTCTATTTTTGAGTGGATAAAACTGATTTATAACAAATATCCTCAAAATTATGGACATATACGGAATCCCGAAAAAACTGTGTGATAACTCTAAACATAAATCTACAGCTATTTTGTATATTTATGAATGCCATTGCTAGAGAGATTTAATTGTTTGAAGAGAGAAAATCGAATGTACTCTACTTTCCACTTTCGGTTCTACATATCTATGAGAACAAATCTTTTCTCTTATGAAGAGTATTTTGAGTTCACCAGGAAGCTGTTTAACAACTGAATGCTTAAAATCATGTCAAATTAAAAGTCACACATTATACTCCTCATAATGTGATATGAAGTACAGCGCTGCACAGGCAAGAAATTGAAAAAAAATTTCTACTTTCATTTAACACCATTGAAGGGGAATATCTATATTTTATGCTGTACTTCTTATTTTAATGAATATCTTTAAGAAATACATAAACAATTTAAATTGTTTTTATTTATGTTGAAGGAAGGGTATTTTATGTTGTTTATCTTTTCTTAATAAATAACTTTAAATGATGGGAAGTTAATATAAAATAAAACTATAAATCTATATTATTGACCTGCGTTTTCTAACTCTGCGTGCATTATCACGGGTATCGAAAAATTTCCAATATGTCTCATTATGTGGCACGCTAGATAATATTGGTAGATTGGTTTGGCAGGCCACACCTAAAAGGTTGCTGACCCCTGATCTAGCGGTTCCCAAATGTATTTTCAATGAAATGGGAAAAATATTTTTTACGGTGTATATTTTATTACGGAGTATGAACCCGATGGGTGATGTGCATAAAATAATTTCTCTGGCGTAAAGATGATTCCTATACATTTTCGAATATTTCTCCCAGACGGGACTTACAGCCGTGATAACCTAGTGGTTATAGTTACGAATTGGTGGTCGACGTGTCGCGGGTTTGAGTCTTGTTGCCACTGAAGATCCGACGCGTAGAGAGGGCTTGTGCACATTAAATCTATAGAGTACAAAGTCCTCGAAGTCATGGTGTGGTAGTTTGGACAGGGTGTGTTTGTGTGGAGGTATCTAAATAAGCCAGTAACAGCCACCGCACAGGAATGATCGCTTTTATCTAGTGGTATGTTACGTGCTTACGAATCCATAGGTCACAGGTTCTAATCCAGCACATTGGTGACCTTGGCTGGAAAAAAAACGCAGACCTTCTGATGTATCATGGCACCATCTAGCCGCAAGAGCAATCAAAGTCGTCGGACCCACTTGACGCAGCAAATTCGTCAGACCCACTCGACGTAGCAATCGATGCCGTCAGACTCACTTGACACAATAGTTACAACTCCCACGCTCACCATAATAACAAATATCTCATTCGTTCGCCTATCCCCCGACTCACTGGTGGGGGAGTAGGTATCTAAATATGCCAGTAACAGCCTCCGGGCAGTAGTGATCCCTTTTGTCTAGTGGTATGTTACGTGCTTATGAATCCATAGGTCGCGGGTTCTAATCCAGCACAGTCAGCTTATAGATGTCGTCCTCTTCACTTGGCCATAGTTCAACATGACGAGGTCCGTCGCCAATAGCTTTCGTGTTGCCTTACAGTGCGACGCTAATGTAACGCTCACTCATTCCAGAAGGGACTTTATGACTACGCTACATCATCAGCTTATAGTAAGGGATAATTTTTATAAAAAATGCATTAACTTATATTTGCGTGACTACATGTAAGAGGGGTATAAGAAGTTTGTCTATGATACAAATGCTTAAAATACAGTTTTAGCGAACTATGGGTGAAGTCAAGAAAGGATAAAGTAAGGGAAACAACTTCCGGTTAATGAGAATATTTCCCAATTTCCCTAGGGAAGGTTTCCTTACGAGACAGGAAAATCTTTTATTAGGGGAAGTTAATATTTTGAGTTCTATTTATACACTTCCCAAATAAAATTTTAAAAAATGACCTTGAAATTGAATTTTTGATAAAACAATTTTATTTCTTATTTTTCAGATTATATAAGAATTTCCTGCATCTTTAAAACTTTTTTTTAACCACAAAGAATTTACTAATGATGTATTATAAATACAGCGTGATCGAACATTTAATTATAATTTCTGCATTGTGTTTGAGTCTTACTATTTCCTTCATAATAGCAATTGACTTTAATTAAACTTTCGAAAAAAGACTTTGAATTAAAATCTGCATTTAAAGTCTTGACTTCTGTTCAGACTAACGAACTCAAAAGATTGATTTTTAAATTAATTTTAAGAATATAAGCTTTTTAAAGACCTGTGTGTGTTTGAGGTCACCTAGAAAGAAATATTTTCTCTCCAAAACCAGGACTTTAAACTAAAATATTATTTTGATCCATTTTTAGCCGAAGTGAAATAGCAGCTTTGATTGTAATACTAGGACTTTTATACTAAAAATACTCCCAATAACTCAACAAAAACTTAATTATAATATTTTTTTTTGAATTTGTACAAGGAATAAACTAAGGAAAATTCGATGTCAATGTTAATGGAATCGTATCATTGCACGTAGAGTTTTTAAATTGGCCGACATTAAAAATACTCTTGTCTTAAGATACAAGTAAAATGTTGGGCAAAATAAAGATTTTAAAGAAAATTTATGTTTATTTCCTTAGTCAAAATTTTTCTTTTCCACCTCACCGGATTAGATTACTTAATTTTATTATATTTCCATCCTTTTTTTAGTATTTTTCATCAACAGATTTAAGCGCTGCCACTTTCAAGTAAAAAATTCGTTGTTTTTGTTAATCTTGACGCAAACATTGCCTTTGCAGAAGCTGGTGCGGCGTTTCTTGACCACTGAAGGCATAAAAAATAAAACGCTAGGGAGAGCGTTATTTTCCTGAAGTTTACAATGCATGAGTAATTTTCCAAAATCTTTCATAAAGAAAAAAACGCTCCTATTTCGTAAAGCACACACTTCATATCAAGTCCTGTAGATAATTATATAGCACGCTTCACAGCGCATGCGCTTTATGCATTCCTCCTAAGCCTACAAATTGTAAATGGATTCGGAAGTGAACCTGATTCCAAAACCGCGGAACAACTTACGATTTCGAAGAAAAGGTAGCACAAATGTTCACTGCTTTATTATCTTCGGTAGCTTTCAAAAGAACGCTGGGGCATAAATATTTATTTCGGAATTGGAATATTTTTCAGTGAGAATATTATTGCCATTTCTTTTTGTGTGAGTACTTTGTGAGTGTAGAGAGGCGAGAAAAAAAAATTAGATTCAGCCTTGGCCTAATACACAAAAACATGGCAGTTACTATTCTTTTTACACAAAAAAGGGAGATGTTTATGCCTAATATTCTTTGCGTTTGAAAAGGTTTTGATATTTAGGCCTTGTAACTATGTGTTTGAATGAGGTATAGGTGGAAATATCTGGTAAAATAATAATAAAATAGTTTCTTTTTACTCTTTAGTTTAAAATTCTAGCATTGTTATTCTTTGGGACGATGTTTTTTGTTTTTGTTTATTAAATCTATTTTTATTTCTATTTTTGGGTTACTATACTATAATTCCGGATTTTTAAAATTATAGCTAATTTTCACTTTTCATCTTATTTTACAATGCAGTTTTTGTTTCTTATATTCATTTTGTTTTCTAGAGGACTTTTAGATGAATCTCGTACTGAATTTGTTTCTTAAAAAAATGTTTTTATATTTTAGGCAATCAATGCGCATTTTGCAGGCTAAAAGAGTTGGTTTGTCTACTGGCGTGCACCTTCAACAGTTGATATGTAAATCTATTCTTGTGTTTAGATTATTTTTTAAAATCTTTCTTGAAGACCTAGGATTATTTTGTTATTCTTCATTAACTTTTTTCAAAGGAGAATTGCCTTTTTCATCGAATTAATCTATTTGAGAAAGAATTGTTTTTTATACATAAAATAATTCTTAAATTTTTTTTTACGTTTGAAATTTTTTAAAAAACATTTGGATTGAACTTGTATTGTAGAAACAATTGAACAATTGAAATTGTAGAAATTTTTCATGGGCATGGACCATATAATGACAATAATTTACCATCGGTATTATTTTATAACAAAAAAGAGCAATATGTGTGTGACTTCACTAACCACCATTGTCATAAGCTTACATTGTGTAAAAGATTCACAAATCCTCAAAAGAAGAGAAATAGCTTTTCAACTTTAAAACCGTTATTATTATTATATCGATACCATCGTAATGAATTTATTTGGCTGTAGATTCATTATCACTCATTAAAGGATGTACTTCATCACAATCTACATTTTATCATTAAGATTTAGGCATCTTTCTCTGCTTTCGAAGGTGGAAAAATAATTATTTTTATTTCATTTTCGCAGCTTTGATAGACTTTGAAGTAAGTTATTAACTTTTGTATGGATTCCAATAGAAAACCAATGATGGAATGATGATCAGTTCGTGTGCATTTTACTTTAAACTGGCTGATAAAATATTGAACTAACGTCGGGCTGGAACAGGTTTGAGATAAACAAAATATTAATTTTAGACAAAAACAACAGCGTGGTTTAAATGCTATTAATCTAAGTTACATCATGGGTTTGCATTCACGTAGTGTAAACATAGAAAGTTAGATGTCAGTCTTGTTGTTTATTTTGTCCTCTGAACATGCTCATTATGGACCAAATTCAAATACATACATGATAAATGCCATCACGTGAATCCCCCATTGAATTCAAAGCTGGCATTAGACTTGCACTTGTTATCTCTCTTATAAAACTTAAATAAAATTTTAAATTTGATAATAAATTGGGTAATTACAAGTATATTCAAGTATTAAAATTCTTCAAAAAGCTCTTCAGAATAAAAACAAAATTCTTATATTGTTCTTGTAAATCAATTATAAATAAAATGCATTTTGTTTCCCTGTGTCAGTTATTATTGTTGATAAATATACATTTTTTAAAGCAGAGGTGTCAAACTCACGGTAGCCTAGTGATCAAAGTATCATATTATGGCTGGCATATCAAGAGTTCGAGCCTAGTACCACTAAAGACCCGCCGTGTAGGGGAGCGATGCACGTTAAATCTGTCGAGAGCTCAAACGACCTTCCGTTGGTGTAGTGTGGTAGTTAAGAGAGAGGGAATTCAGGTCAAGTGTCGTCCGCGTCACTTGACCGTAGTTCAAAATGACGAAGTCCGTCGCCAAAAGCCTTTGTGTAGCTGAACAGTGTGCGACATTAATATTTATTCACCCACTCACGTCAAACTCATGACCATCTAGAATATTTTTGTGGCCTGGCCAATATATTGACACAAAATGATATATATAAATATAAAACAAATTGACGCAGAAAAAAATAATATAGGTAAAATTCTGTAAGAGCGTTTTCTTAACTATACTCTTTTTTGCAATTATTAAACAAAATGCATACATTTATTTTGAAAAGATTTATTATTTTTTTAACTTAAAAACACGTGGCCCCTAACTTAATATGAAATAGAACTTGCGACCTGTAATATCATATAAGCATGATATGCCTGTTTTGAAGGAAAGTATCTGCAAAACGCCTAAGTTGGCAACAGTGAATGCCAAGACCTGATTAGCTGGAAACACTTGTTTTCATTTATCATATGACTGTGACATCACATGGATTTAGCTCATTATGTGTTGTAAAGCTGTTTAAATAATTATTCATTAATGCATAACTTATTTGCTCCATCTTAGTTTTGGTGAAAAAAAAATGATCAATTCTGTAAAATGTTCAAAAAACGGATTATTTGTACACAGATTTTTTTTTTACAAAAAATAATTAGTAAATAGGATAGATATAAATTTTAGATAAACTTATGTCCCACAGTGTTTTCTTGCATAAGAAAGATTAAAAGCCATGAAGTTCGAACGGTTGCTATTTTAATCAGCTCTAATTTTTATAATGTAATGTTAAACTTAACCATCATATTTTATTACTGCTTTTTAATTCTTTGTGGTTGTATTTTATTTGTTACGTTTAGAATTTGTGTAAATGAAATAATTTTTTGAAATTCTTTTTAATTAACTTTTAGAAAGTGAGTTAATATTTAAAAAATTGAAATTTTTCAAAAATTAAACAATGTAAATACTAAACATAAAATCTGTTTTAATATAATAATTGACACTAATTTCTATACACTTTTTAATTATTTCTAATTTGTTTGTGATATATTTTGTCCTACTGACCACGAAAAATAAACAGTGTATTAATGCTGTAAATAATAAACCAATATCAACAACTGGTACGTAAAGAAAAATGATTCATGACTTATGTGTCTTTATGAAAAGACAAAATTTTGTCAAAAGTATAAAACTTGATAATGTCATAGAAAATCGAATAATCGCCGCTTCTATTTCAATACAAAAGAAAGTTTTTTATAAAATTTAAAATTTCATGTATAATTAGAGACAAAGATTATTATAGTCCCTTTTGTATAGTTAAGCAAAAAACTTCGAGGGCGTTTGAATATAGAACATTTAGTTTCGCATTAAATTGAATGCCAAGTTTTCTTCTTCGGAAATTTAATAGAAGAGTAAATAAATACTTATCAAAGGAACAAGAAATTGCCTGTTACTCAGAACCTGTTCGTTAATTTGATGGAAAAATTGTTTTATTTGTGGCTGAGCCGACACAAAAGCACGGAAGTGGAGGACATCATCTATCACACCACATTAAAATTGGTTTAATTGGTTGCGCGCACACAGACAGCCGGCCGACTCGTTTTTTCACGTGGTCACTTGAATCGCGGTCATCCATTGGCCTGGTCATTTCGTGTAGTGGGAAGAAATTTCACTTTCTTGATGGTTTGATGAGGGTCGAGAATAAGAAGTTCCTAAAGTATAATTTCCCATGCTTTTGTTCAAAAAAATTTATTTTTTTAGTAAAATTATATTTTACTTTCAAATGCAGAACGATCAAAACTCAATTTTATTGTCAGAGGTAATGACATAAATTGAATATAAATACCAGCTGTGTGTTTTTATAATTGAATAAGCATTGATAAAAATGATGGATAATTTCAATTTTTAAGTTTGATATCGTTTTTATTCTTATTTAATTTTTATGAATGAAACAATTATTTAGCTATCTATCATCATAATTATTTGTATTATGGGCGGATATTATAACGGTCATATTTATTATCTTGATTAATTTGATCAAAGCAGTTTTTATTTTTGAAAATAAAACTTTTATAGTTCCTTAATTAAAGTAAACCACAAATTATAGTTCTGAACAACATTTTTTGAAAATTATCGTTCTAAAATAGTGTTAAATGGGTTTTAAGAGTAAGCAATACTCTCTCTCTCTGCGTTAAGCGGGCATGGCGGAAATCAGAATTGATTTCCTGACAATTAATGAACTCCTATTTAAAATAACTTCCTGAAATCAATCCAATCTAAAACACATAATTTTCTGTACCAATTTTCGGATACTTCACATTTTCTTTGTCAAAAGTTTTGCTTATGAAATCTTTTTTGATTCATTCGAATAAAAGTTTAGTAAAAATTCTAAAAATAACTCTTATTAGGGTCAAATGAAAATGATTTTTAAAAATCACCAAGCTGTATTTTTGCCTTTAGATGTATTAATTCCTAGCGAATTAAAGGGATAATAAGCTCCTATAATTTTTTAAAGTGTTGAGAATTGATTGTCTTTACAAAAAATTATCTGAAATGAAATGTAGGAAATGTTTATGTTTCAAATAAATAAGAGTCAAGATCAAAGAAAAATTGGAAATGTTTGTTTATTGTATGAAATGAATGCTGTTAACTCATTTTTGTTGATTCCTATGATAGGTTTCATAATGTCCCTTTTTATAAATATTATAAATAGAAAACAAATTAGAAAAGAACTACCTAAATATAATAAGAATTACAATCATTGATATAAATTAAAACATAAATTTCCTTGAATTCACTCAAAACATTGATTACTTTTGTTGGGTAATCTACATATATATAAAAAGGAAATTACTAGACATATTATAAAGATAGCAAATATCAAGAAACGTTTATGGCATTTTTTTTTCTTGTTTTAAATATTTTATGCTTAAACTTCTGAATATTATTTCAAGCGCAATATCCGAAATCATTTTCAAGAAATTGAAATCAAACTAAGGTTTTGTTTTATTTCCTTAGATGCAAACAAATAATAGTTTTATTTTACCAAAATGTATTCCTATGGCTGAGCTGGGTTAAATGGAAATGTTTCATTATTTTTTTTCCTTTCGTTCTTTTTTGTATCTTTCTCAGTATTTCTTCTATTATAATTTTTTTCTGTAACAAGAAAATGTAGTCTCGTGTAAAACATACAAATTCTGAAACAATTACGATATTTATTGCTGGTTACTAGATCATTATGCTGTAAACTTATTTTGCACAAGAATTTGAAGCGCTAGTATTCCAAAATTTTTCAACCAAGATAAACCTGTTTTGGGAAACTATGCCTCCGTTCTTAATTGGTTTATTTTACATTTATTTTAATTATAATTGATTTTTCATAAACGTAACACTCAGGAGATATATTAAGACTATGCACGGCATGAAGGATATATATTCATCCGAGTTGTAAGCATTTATTTGTTATTCATTTAAATACGAGAATCTGAATGTTTAAATGAAGCTAGCTTTTTATTTATGTATTATAAATTGTACAGACTGGTTCAATAATTCTAAGAATATACGATTAAAGTTTTTTTTTTAATCCTTTTAATACATTTTACCTGACCACTTTAAAAATGCCTGCTTTCACTTTTAATGACCTTAATTTTTTCAAAATTCATTATAACAGTTTTACATTTCTCGTATAATTCGAATTGGATATAAGTAAAAATCAGCGAAAAGCATACGTTTCTTTTATCAATCCATTGGTGCATCATTGTAATTTTTTTGTGTTTAGGAATTCACGAAGTAATTACATTACATTCAAATTATTAAGAATTTTTCGACAATTTTGATGCTTCCATGCTTATCTTGAGAACTGTTTGTTCGTCATTTGGCTTTCTTTTTAACATATTTTTGGGCCAAATGGGTTTTCCACTTAAAATGTTTGCATAAGACAGCGGCATTTACGATAATTGTTTGCTTAAGTCGTCTCAGTATAGTACATTTACAACATAAACATTCTCATACGCATAGTTGGTTGGCATGCGGAATGAGAACAAGAAAAAAAAATTCGATCATTTTTCATACGAAAAATATTGTGATGGAATATACTTGTTTCATAAAAAAATTTGAAATCAGTTTTCAATATGTGATGTGTAAACCTGTGTGTGTGTTCCTTTGGTATCTCAAACTTTTGCTTAGTACTTTATATAATTTTTTTTTTTGTAATGATTTAGAAATTATGCCCTCATCGGGGATATATCTTTATGAGGTAAGTACTAGTATTACGTGTGGCCGCGGTAGCCTATTAGTGAAGGTAACGGACTCTCGTGGTCGCGGCGTGTCACGAGTTCGAGCCAAGTACCGCTGAAGACTCGCCGTGCAGAGGAGATCTATGCACGTTAGATATTAAGAGGCTGAAACGTCCTCCCGTTGGTGTGGTGCAGTAGTTAGAAGAGGAGGTAGCCATCTCAAGTGTCGTCCTCGTCATTTGATCTCTAAAAGCTCTCGAGTTGCTGAATATTGCAACGTTAGTATTCATTGGTTCACTTATAATAAATACGGGTGGGAGGGGGGAAGCTTCCCTGATACAAGTTTTTTTTTTCTTATCTTGCGTTTTTTATCACATTTCGGTCTTTTTTTCCCTTCCTTTTTTGTCATTAAATAATTTTTCTCTGATCAAATTCCTCTCTCCCTCCTAAATATACCTTCAGTTGACTGAGGTTCCAAATTTCAAGATCAACCAACAATAGCTCCTAGTGTTGCTTCAAATAGTGGTAAAAAGAAATCAACTCTCTTTCTTTAAAATAACAAGTGTCCAGTGCAGTTTGTTCAAATTTGGTGCTTACGCGAATGCAGTCAATCTTTAAAATAATCTGTTTGAAATGGCGTGCATTTTCATTCCCCCCCCCCCCCAGACGCCTCTTTATTTAGAATTAATATATTTCATCTTCAGAATATTTTTAAAACTTATAGGGTTTTAAAGATTTTTTTACAATTTTTTTTAAATTTATATGTGTGTATATGGGTTTCTGTTAAATTTTCAGCATAAAATGAAAAAAAGGAACTATTTTCTATTTAAGTATTGCACGGATACACACAACAGTGGCTAAAATAATTCTGAAATTCCCTTTCAAACCCAGCTAAAAAACCTACATACACATGCTTATGCCGTTTATGAAACGTTTTCTACTCTGTGGAACACAACAGAAGCCAACGACCGCGATTAAATGAAGCGTTTCTAATTTTAATTACAAAATATAATCAAGGAAAAAATCAAAGTTTTTATAAATATATAAACCTATAAATATTTTTAATATTTTGCCACTTTCTAATTAGCATACATTTTGAATAAAAATCACATCAGACAAGCAGCTCTTGTAAACGATAGTTAATTAAAATCTAATACATTTAAATATTAAAACAGTTCTGCTTAGAAGTAATATAAACTTCTTTCAATTAGAAAAGAAAAATTATACCAGAATACATGCATTGTGTTAGGGTATTGTGTTATTTAAAGCCGCATCTCTCTCGAATAACCACAGAGCTATTCTTTTGGTCGTGGTTTTGATCGTCTTTCACAAAACTCATTGTGACCTCTAATTACTGGTATTTGCATTGTTTCCCTACCTTATAACAAAGCACGAAGAATGTAATTGCTTATTCAGGTTAGGTTGTAAAATGATTTTTTTTAATTATTATTGTGAGACAGCATAAAAATGGTTGAAAGGAATTCTCTCAGCTGTTGATACTCAACAATGTAAAAAAAAAAATAGAATTAAAGAATATTATAAAAAGCTCCGTACATGGTTAATGTAGTAAATCATTCGAAATTCGATTAAAATGGAGAACTAAAAGGCAAACATTAGGGCTATATAGTTTAGTTTATTTTGTCTTTTTAAATAAGAGCGTTTCATAAGTTTATTTTTTGTATTGGTCAGTTTTCTTAAGCTATAACTCAGCTCAAGACCTCCTAACCTGTTGTTTGTAAACTCCCTTCGTCTTATGTATCTTCAGCGGGTTATAAATCCCTACGAACACAAATTTCATGTATCTGAGCAAATCATTTAGTTGTAGTTCAGTATAAGATTATAATTGAACAATTCCAATATATAATAAAATTTGTAAATTAAAACTTTTAATAAGCAAAACTGAAAGATGTATATATTTTTACGTACAAGGAAAGTAAAAATAACACCCGTAAAAAGCGACTTATTTCAACATGAATTTTCTTTTTAACTTCTCACTTATTATTTATTACTATTATTTTTAAACCCTAAATTTTCAGAGCGAAAGGGAACTTTGAGTCAAATTGAATTTATTCAATCATTTTTTTTAATAATATAATTTAACGAGGGGATAGTATATTTGCTGGTTGCAATATTCAACTGTTTCACGTTGTAAACAACATGAACTTTAAGTAAAATTTTATTCTTCAAGTAATTAGTTTTAGTAAATTAATTTTCATTGATTATAATTAAATTATCGTATTGTCATCCAAAACAATCGTGTACAGAATATTTCAGCTCAAATGAGCGCTTTAAAATGTAAGAAAGCTTTTAAAGTTTTGATCCAGACGTAGTTATAATGTAAATAGAAGAAAACCCATTAAAATTAAACATTAATACATGAAACCTATTCAGGTTTATTCCTGGTGCTATTAAATAGAATGTATTTTTATTTAATTTTTTTATTATTTTATCATGAACCTCTTAGTTTTTACTATGGATCCACGTAATCAAATTATTTTATGGACTCCTTTAAAATTTCTTGGGATACAAGTTGGAGTATGTAGTAGCCTTTTACTATTGAAAAAAATGCCTTGAAATTGGGTCTTATGCTTAAACTATACACAAAGACAGTTTAAATGTTTTTTTTTGTTGGATTTAGGCTATAAATATGGACAAATCACAACAAGAAATTAAGTCAATTCTTCAAATTAGAGTTTCCAAAATATTACCATAAAATATATTTCTGAAATTTTAAACAAATGACAAGGGAGCCTTTGAAGGTGTATGAAAAATATGTTTATGAATTTATTTATTTACTTTTTTTTTAATTAAAAATTACCAATTATTGCAACATAAATAGTTTTAAGAAACCTAACAAATATCTTATGAGGAAACGTAATCATTTTTCTGTCACGAGGCTCAAAATTATGAGACAGAATAATTTAATAAAAAAAACAGCCCTCTTTTTTTAAAAAAAATATATAAATTTTTTTAACTCAATTTTTGGTTTTCTAAAGTTTAATTTTGAATTATTTATCAGCTGAAAATGTATAATATTTATTTTAAAATTATTTCTTTTATATGGCAAAAATTAAAAATCTTTTTTTTTCTTCTTTGAGATTTTTTAGAATAATCTGCTATTTTTATTCTGCTACAGAATAACGATGTGTATTCTACATTTCTGAAGAAAAAACAATTGTGAAACTGATTTCTAGCTTACGTTTTCGTTTTAGAATAGTGGGATGAAACACAGGGCACATGCAGTATTTATTAAAATTCACAAATGATTCATTTCATTTCATTCTGGTTCCAGGTGGTTTCTTATCATAAAATAAAACACGCGTTAAGACTATTGACGAAGTTTTCCTTGAAAAAATCATGCAGTGAATTTAAAGTGGTTCTCTTAACACGTGTTTATGATAGGGGCGTCATACACACGTTTTATAGCTATTATTATTCAAATCTACACATTTGCTGTTTATTATTATTTATATAATCAACATTATAAATAAAAAAAACAAGCAGCCAGCTTCCGGATATTGATATGAATATTAATATATCATAAAATTATTTTTAAAGTTGTGTGTGGAATATTTTTATGCATAATTTGTATTAATGTTTTATGCCTTCAATTTTACCTTTTATTATTACAATATTTAGCTATTATAATACTTATTTGAAAATGAGTAAACATAGAATATCAATTTATTATTTACTTACTACTTAAATTTTATATTCTACGAGATCTTATCTCCGAACAGTCAGGTGGCCATGGTAGCGTAGTGGTTAAGGCTACAGTGGACAGTAAAATTTTTTTTATAAATTTGTTACACACATGCTCCAAATTTTGACTGCCTGTAATTAAGCTATAACTAAAACAATATAAAAAATTTAATGAGAAAAAAAATGAATAGTTTTTAAGAAATTTGAAATTTTTTTTAAAAAATTTAACGATAATTTAAAAATTTCAAAACGTTTTATGCGTTTTGATTTTTTTTTTAATTTCATATTTTTAACTGACTTAACTTCTTTAAGCAATTCTTTAGAAATTTATGCATGCAATGTAATGTTTTATATGATAATTTACAAAATATGGGTAAACGCAAATTTTTATATGAAATTTTCAAGAATTTTAATGATTTTATACCTAAAAAACTTTAATTTCTTCTTTCAAACTAGCACTATTGCTACAATGTACCCAAGAAGTTATAATTACATATTAGAAGAATAGTTTTGGAAAGTTTTGTTATAATCCGACAACAATTGCAAAGCAAGGAACATTTTAAATTGGAAAGTAACGTCGAATCCACACTTTCCTTAGCATTCTTTTTATTTATTTAATGATGGTGAGAAATAAAGTTGCGAGTGTGTAGGACGTTATGACCACGCGACTAGCGAGAAACTAGTTGTACAAAGTTATATGACGCATAATGTGAAGATTTTTTCTCAAATAAATCTTCACTTAGCTTCAATGTGCCAGACTCATTTTTAAACGCTTCCAAGCAAGAATTGTTCTAGCCACATCCGATTACGTCAATAAGTACAAATACACGAGTTATTTTTATGATGCGTGCTGCGTCTTTTATTTGCAAGTACAGCTCGTTGAGAAACAGCAGTCACTCGTATCTCCTGATCCTTTGATCAGTGTTGAATATTAATAGACTTAATGTTTCGAATATAAGAACGTCCGCCTCATCTAGGTCAGTAGGGAAATATCTGAAAGGAAAAAAACTAATCATTAACTTTTCATCAATACAATTTTGTTTAATTACTATTTCATAAAAAAAAGGGGGAATGTTACGTGAGAGATTGTTAATAGCAACTAAAAAAATCTGGGGAATTTAACATTTTGGTGCCATGCATTTCTGTTACTTATGCCACCTAATCGACAGCAACATCAGATCAAGGTCCATGAAATTCACCACGGGGAAGGGCTAGATTTTTACGCACGCGCGCGTGCCTGTCGTTAACCTTACTTTGAGTACCATACAGGTGAAAGTGCGATTTTGCTCAGTTATACCCCAATTTTGAGAGAGAACACACTGGGGGTGGTCAGAGCCTCCCACCACTCTTCCCCTTCCACCAATCTAATGAGAGGACTTGCAGCTCGATGGCTATTTAGAGTACCCTCAAGCCGCGAAGAAACAAAACATTTACAAAATACATGCCTTCCCCGGGATTCGAATCCAGACCCTGTGGCACCGCAGTCAGCGTCACTAACTATACCGTATGGGTTGTCTTCATACATATCTAATTGAAATATGGTAGTCTCGAATGATTATGGACGTTATATCGTGGCCGGTGTTGTACCTAGTCGTACGCTCTAGGGTTGCTAAATACCTGCTGTGTAAAGAAACTGATGCACGTTTAATCTATATGGGCTCAAAACTTCTACACAGGTTAGCGTAGTGCGGAAGTTTGTAGAATTGTGTACCACCTCAGATATCGTCCTCGTCATTTAACCAAGATTCGAATTTACAACGTCCATCTACAATAGCCTTGGTGTAAATTAAAAATCTTGGTGGATGGTTTTAAACACTGCCAGTTCTGAATTATTTCTCTTCATTGGCAACAGCTACGCGAGAGATTTTGAAACTGTAGGATGCGTCCTTATAGGAGATGTGGAATTACTTTTAAAAATTATTAATTTATAGAAAAGAAGCAAAACACAGAATACATTCTGACATAATAAAAAATACTCGTTACATATTTCTATAGCAATTATTTATTTATTTACTTACATTAATTTACTATCATCTGTTCGAATTTTTAAAGTTAGAAAGGAAAAGCAACACAATATTTATCCTATTACTTAAAAGTAACGTAATTAAAATACCTATTACTCAAAAGTAACCTATACAAAATTGAATACTTATCTTGATCATTTGTACGGTTTGTAATTGAAGTCGTATTGCGGCTTTAGCGCGTCAAAGTACATTATTATTGCGTTCAATACATTGTTACTGTACGGGGAGCGCAATGAAATTTATGAATGAAAATTGGGTGGCAAATTTTGAAGGTTTGAGAAGCACTGATTTACGTAGAATTTAGTGATATATTTTGCCTGGAATATAAATTAAATAACTTGGTGTATTACTAATTATCGAATCTTCTTCCTGTGGACTTTTTTGTGAATGTTTCGATGATAACAGAAACTTAAATTCTCCTCTTTGGTCTTGGTGACTGACGTGTTAGTTTTTGCTCACTTTGAAGCTGCGTAAACTATTCATTTGGTTATATTTAGGATATCGCGTGAGCATTATCGATAAATCATTTTATTTGGCGAGCTTGTGTAATGTAGTTGGCAAAAAGTAGAGACACATTGACTGTAAGTTTTGTTAAAAAAGCTGCATTATAAAATGTAATTTTACACATTTTATTAAATATTTTCAATTATATAGCCAAAAAAAGTAAAGAAAATTTGTGTAAGACAAAAAATTATAAACACTCACGAAAGAATTCAAATTTTCTTTTTAGAAGGGAGTTGGACCTTATTTTTTTGTCTCAATATAAGTTTAAATCGGATATAAAATTAAAAATTAAAAGTAAGGTCGTGCGTACAAACAAAGTTGTAAGAATTTTGCACCTATTCGTTGTGCAAGGAAATCACATAGATCAGGGAGGGCCAACCCGCTGCACGCGTGCCACAATGAAGTTGTAACAGTGGTACGCGAAGACTTACAGAAAAATTATAAAATTTTTGAAAAGATTTTGATTAGAAATTGAAAGATTAACCATTTTTCAGAATTAAAATTTTTGAAAAGATAAATAACCATTTCTTACAATTTTATTGAAATGGGGTTGTCTCAAACAAAAAAATGTCAAAATTCGGATTAAAATATGTTAGTAAATAAATGTTTTCTGCGAGGAACATAATAAAATAAATATCACTCAAAACTAGCTGATGGACACCTATAATAACCTAATTTTGCTAGCATCTAATACAGTTAGTTAATCCTAATACAGATGAATCAGTAAAAAAAGTAGTAATTCAAAAGCCATATTAAGTAAGTACTGAGTGCTTAATATTTATTTTGAATTGAATGATTCAAGTTGGTAGTTTTTATTGTATGTGTGTGTGGCTAACCTAATTGATTGGACTTGTAAAAAGTTTATTAACATTAAAACCGAAGTGTGTACTTTCGTCTTATTTATTACATTATTTTCAATCTTTGACTACATAAACTTGCTTTAAAAAATGCGCTATTTGCGTAAAAATCCTATAATAAACCTATAAGTAACATTTTTTCACTTTTCTATATTTGTTTGTTTGAAAAGTTGGAAGTGGCACGCATAATTATTTTTTATCAAAAAGCGTCACTCTTCTCAAAAAGGTTGGCCACCCCTGACATAGATCAAGTAATGTGAGTTAAAGAGCAAATCAATCACATACTTTGTTCTCCAAGAAAACCCAGAGATTCGATGCTGTTGAAATTAAAGCTATTCTGTTCTGTGAGATGTCCCAATTCATTACTATACTGATAGAACCATGCATGAACTCAACGAGGTGTGGGAAGCGGAGTATTGTCATCTTAACACACATTTCATCGCCTAAAAACAGAATCTAAAGCTTCGAGGAGAAATGATCTGGGAGAATACTGCAATAATACTTGGATACGCGATCTTACCCCTACGAATGCCTTCAAGCCAGTGGCGCGCACAAGGAGGGTGTCCTAGGGGTCCGACCCTCCCCCCCCAAAGTCCTTGAGGGTTTTTTCAATTGATTAACCTATATTTTTATAACGTAAAACTTTTTTGTTCTTGTAATTAACAATTTATTTTATTAATTAATGCTAATTATTGATTCAAAAATTTATTTTTTTACTGTATTTTGTTGACAAAATCAGAAGAATCAATTGATGTTGTCTTAAGGTATGATACGAGTTGCGGGACTTTCAATCATGGACCTCCCCGTAGTTTGCCACAATACTTGGCAAAGTGGTCCTGTCCATGTCTAGAACATGGTCAGTGTAGCGAGGCAAGCTTCGATGATCAATGCCTCTTCACATGTCGAACAATATTGACTCTATGCTGAAAAAAATATTTTTAATACAATTGCCACTCCGATCACTACTCGACGGATATCTTCTATTTCGTCACCGCTAAATAGTATAGTGTTATACAACTCGCAGAGGGTCTCTATTGGATAATTAAAATATACTTTTTGAAATGGGTGTTCATATAATTATGTCCAATACCTGTATTCTCAATTTTCTCCAATACCAGTCCGTAACCTAGAATATTTTTAAGAAAGAAAATTTTACACATTATAGGTTGGAGCAGAGATCGGTAAACCACTGCTCACGAACCTCATGTGGCTCTTTGCATAGAAAGTTGCAGCTTTTCAGTGTTCTGCCTCTATGAATTATTAAAAAAATAGTTACGCTCATAAAAAATGTTTCCTTTTTTTCCCCTTATAATTATTTAGCGAAAATTTGCCTGTATTTACATAAACAACATTTAGATATTTGACTGGCTTAAGATAGTTTTGTAAAACTGTTATTTCTGAATTATAAATTATTTTTCATTAACAAAGCTTACTAAGAGTAAGTGAAAAATATGATAAATATCTTTAAAGCAGTAAAAGCCGAATATAATGGTAAAAATGTGTCCAAGGTCAGTCATACCCAAAGGGACTTTCAGCGAGTTTTACTTCATTGCATAAATGAGTTCGAAAGCACTCAAAGGTTTTGGTCGAGAGGTACACTTGAAACCCCCCAACAAAAGGGACAAAAACATATTCCGTATTTTATGACATAAGCTTTAGATTAATCAAAAGAATTTGAAATGACTTTTGTAAGAGACGAGAGTCAGGATCGCGACTGCAAGCAAAGCCCTCCCGCTCCAACGCAAGCGTAATCATATAAATAACTTAGGTCCTCTGATAGTAAGTCTCTTTAAAAGTTTATGTTGTTTCACTTACAAATTGGCTCTTCTGTTTCAAAAGTTTACTGACCTCTGGTTTAGAGTATGTCTCCATTTTGGGTCTTAAAATATAGTAACATCAATAATAGACAGAATAATTTCGGAACTATTCCCAAAAGAATCTTTAAAATGCGCCCTTCTCATTAAAGTATTGTGTAAGTAGTCGCGCGTGTATAAATTATTCAAGTGTAATACAGTGAAAACCGCTTAACACAAAACTGAAAGGATTGTAACATTTTTTCGCGCTAAAGGCTACTGCAGAAAAATAAATATATATATATTCCAAAGTTAAGAATTTATTTGAGTACATTTTATTTACAAAGATATTTATATATGTAAATATTTAATAAAAATCAATTAAACAAAAAAAAAATTTCAAGAATTTAATGAAATTTAACAAGAAACATTTCAAATATTTTGAAAAATAAAATATGTGTTGAGATATTGGAAAATAATCTCAGAATTTTCTTTGCGTAATCTTTTTAGCGTCAAATTGTTCGATGTCGTCCATTTTGTTGTTCATTTTATCATTCGAATGTGTGTCTTAAAAACGGTGTGTATTTTTCGGATGACGTGGGAACAGGAGTTACATTTTTCATTTCATTTTCGTCATCGAAATTTGCCTCAATAATGTTTTATGAATTTTGAATGTCTAAAATATCTTTTCTATAATTGGGGCTGTACACAAAATCATCTATTGCAACGAATTCTACTGATGCTACAGTAAGACAGTCTATTAATACAGAAACTTCCTCAAACATTTCTTTAAGTGGCTGGTGTTTTCCGTAATTAATTAATTAACAGCAGGGTAATCGTTTCGTGTTAAGAGAAGATATGCATGAAAATGCTTAAAAGTTTGTCGGGACAGTTGTATTATTTCGTGTAAACTGATATTTCGTCTTAAGGTATCCGACTACTTGCGACAACATTTTTTTTAAAAAAATGGAAATATGGGGGTGGGGGTGTTGTTTTTGATTTATTAAGTACATTTTAAGAAAAATACACTAAAATTAAGAAAAGAAAAATAAATTATTATTATTAAAATGGAAAAAATGGGTAAAAATTTGCAAAAAATAACCTAAAGGCAGCCCATTCTGTAACAAAAGTTTACAAACAAATTTTCAATTTTTTAATTCTGATGTGTTCCTATGTTATTCATATTTGAAATGACCCTCAGGATAAGAGATATTTTAATTTTTACAAAAAATAGAGCACTTTATCGTAGTTATTATATGAAATTGATTAAAAAATCAGTGATTATGTAAACATAAAGGAACGTAAATTTTGTAATAAAACAGTGATTCATAAATATGAAGGATTAAAACACTTCTACTATTACATAGAACATCACAAAAAAATCAGTTTATTATTTTTAAAATATTTTTAGCATTTTCTGTCCCCTTTTGAGCATTTAAAAAAACACATTTCAAGTAAAACGCGTTTTAAAGTATGGCATCTTGCCTAAAGTAATGGCATCTGCTTTTACTAAAACACTTGTAGTTTATGTTCTAGTGAACGGAAAATAATAAACTTGGTATTTTTATAAAGCTAATAAAATGGCCTATAAAATAAAATCATAAAAAAATTGTCAATTTTGGGCTAAATTCGCAATTTAAGGGTAGTCTGATACCTTAAGCGCTTTCGCGTTGAACGTGTTTCAGTCTATATCGATAAAATACTTAGAAATAAACGATTTCATAATTTGAGTAGAAACTCAAATTATATATATATATATATAATCATAAAGTAAAAAGGCTTATTTTCAAAAAGGGCATATTGCATGAATTTTATGACTCTAAAAACAAGTTTAACTATTTAAAATTCATTCATGAAAAGAAGAATGAGTCCCCTCGTACCATTTTACACGACGCGTGCTAAACGAAGTTCACACAATAATAGTGTAAATTCGGTGAGCATATCGTTTTGGGACCAGTCGTGAAGAATGCGCACGTTCTTGCAATTTATCGTCTTTTTTTATAATTCGCTGACGCGTCACGAGCTAAAACAATACTCGTGGTGCGGACTCGTTGGAGGCCGTGAATCATTTAATATCGCTATCGATGAGAATTTGGATGCGGAAAAAAGTATATTTTGTTTTAGTGTTGAAAGATTTAAAGAGATAATGAAACTTAAATCTGTTCGCCAGCAGTGTTTTATGATAGAGGTCGCGTGGTGAATAGGAATAGTTCGCATTGATGGAAAACGTTCTTTTATGGTGGGCCTCGTATTTGATGTAGGTATTTTAATTGATTTTTAAGTAATGCAAAAACATGATTGTTATTGTCTAATTATTCTTAAATAATTGTTCTAATTGTTCTTAAATTATTAAATGTAAAGTCGATTTAATATTTCTGTTTTAATTATTTGCAGTGTATTAATTTTTGATGGATTTCTCTAAGAGTTTATATGGAGGGCAATTTTTGACATTTCTAAATTCCTAATTTTTGAGATAATTGCATCACCTTTTATATTATTTTTATGAACATACACCATTTTTTTAAAATTTGTATGTACACTTCTCAGTGCTTCACGTTTCCATGAATACCTCTGATTTTTTTAATATTTTTTTGCATGCTTCTACAATTTCTTAGTGAGTACATCTCAAATTTTAACATGTTATATATACACGTCTCAAATTTTAACATTTTATACGTACACGTCTCAAATTTTAACATTTTCTACGTACGCGTCTCAAATTTTAACATTTTATACGAACACGTCTGAATTTTTTAAAATTTAGACTTACGCGTCTCGATTTTTAGCATTTTAATCCTACACCTCTCAAATCTTAGCATTTTATACATACACCACTTCATATTTTAGCATTTTATGCATACGCTTCTTCACATTTTAGCATTTTATACGTATATCTGTTCGAATTTTACATTTTTATCTATGCCTTTTAGTATGAAAAGTCTGTTGCACAGTTCTGAATTTTAATAATTTTAATGCACACTTTTACTTTAATATTTTTGTTTCCTTTCGAAAATTCTTATAACTTTAATATACACTTCTCACCTTTATTATTAGTTTTTGTTTTAATTGGTTATTATATATGTATTTAAATATAAATTATACATTGATTTCTTAATCCCTTTTTGCACCCCAAAATGAAAAAAAAATAATACTTTTAAATTTATCATTTTAATAAAGATTGGAATATATTTTAGTACATTGATTGTGAGCTTTATATCAGATAACTGATTAAAAATACTTGTCATCTTTAAAATTCAGGATAGTACTGTGATTTAAAATTTAAGAACTTTAAGTGCGACCAACGTATTTGGAAAATAACATATTTAACAATTTCATGCTGACTTAAGGACAAAATCAAGGCATTTTTTACAGGATGTCTTGAGTGAGTGAGTGTGTGTGTCATGCTTTGAAGCAACGTTAGGGCTATTGGCAACTAACTGATCTCGTAACTTTGAGCTTAGGTCAAGTGACGACGACGGCAACTGAGTTGGCACCTCACTCAAACTTCCACACCAAGCCAACGTGAGGACTTTGACTCTTGACAGATATAACGTGCATCAGCCCCTCTACACGACGGGTCTTCAATGTTATCTGGACTCAAATTCGAGATTTGATTACTCGTGGTCATGATCAGAAGGCTACCGTGGCCACGCAGGAGGTTTTGATGTTGTGAAATTTAATTGGACTTCAGTATTCTCATATGGAGAAGGCTTAGGACTATATTCTTATATCAGATTACTCAGATATCTAACATATATTCGATCTATACTCATGTAACGATTATCGTCTCTTCAAAATTGTGATTATAATTTTAAAAATAACTTAGAATCATATGGAACATATGTCTTGCTTGAACATTTATTATTTGCTTAACAGTTCATAAAATTTCTTACTTATAATTGGAAATAATTACTCTGTATTGCTAGTTGTAGATGATTTTTCTACTTTTCTTTGGTTATTGTTCGCTAGCACCACCAGCAGTTCAGTATTTCCCGCCAAGTAACGGTTTCAGCTAATGAATAAAAACATGGAAGGCGGAATATTTGTAATGCAAATATCTTTAAGGAAGTTTAGAGTTACCTTTAACGGGGGTTTTCTGAGAAATTCAGAAATAAATTTCAACAAACCACGACTGAAAAGTTATTGTATAGTATTTCGGAATTTGCACTTTGTAAAAAGGGTGAAATTCAAGATAACACGGATTCTTAAGCAAACTATTCCGAGAATCTTTTTTTTTAACTTCTTGATAAGTTAAGAAGATGGTTCTTTTTATATTTGAACAACTAACTCAAAGCATATTATGGGGAACAGACAAGCATTGACAGTTAAATTTTTCAGTTTTAACAGTTTAATTTAAGATGACTATATATAGGTTCGGAAGTATGATTTTGAAAAAGCTTAAGTTATTTTTTTATATAGATGTTGTGTCAGTTGCATAAAATTGTTTGAAGAAATATCGTTACTAGAAAAAATAACTTAAATCCATTTTTTTGTTTGTTTTTTTAAAAAAAAAAATGAAGGAAAATTTTTTATGACACGAGTTTCACACTATTCTTCGACATATTGAAACATGTTTGGTAAGAATTCTACATTTCTTGGCAGAGGCGCGGATTAAGGTAGTTGGAGGCCCCTGGTGGTAAGAGATTGAAGCCCATGGGCTTAAGAGTCGAAAAACTAGTGAAAAAAGTCACTTATACTTAAAATTCCTAAAATAAAATGTATTCTTATAATAAAACTCATCGGCTAAAGAAAATCTTAACAGTATATAAAAAAAATTAAAAACCTTTCTTAAGAGCTTACAGTTTTGCTATACAGTTTGATTTCTCTTTGGCAAATTCATCCATTATTTTTACCATATCTATTTTGTCCAAAGCATTTTATTCTGTATATAATATGGCCATGTTGTTTCAATTTGTCTTTTCTCCCATAGTACTTCTTAAATTGTTTTTATCACATTTTAAAACTAAAAAAGATCATTCGCCTGATAATTCGATATTGGTATTGTTAAAAATATTTTCAAAAGTTTTCCTACATTAATATTTCTCTTGGATTTATATAAATTTCTAGTGGGGGGGGGATTTCATTGTATTTTTATTTTCTTTTCATTTCTTGTTCCAAAGTGGCGTGGTTGGTTTGTCGCTGGCCTTTGCACTCATCAAGCGTGGGGCCCCTGGCGGCCGCCAGGTCCGACACCCGCTTAATCCGCCACTGCTTCTTAGGTAAACTTTTCCGTTTTGCCCTGAATTTTATTCTTCTAAGTTTGGCAATTTGCTTTTTATTATTAGAAGAATAAGTTTTTCTTCAAATCGTGATTTTTATTGAAGGACAAAATCTTTCAAAATAAGACTAACTTTTGTAGCTGAAAAAAGTTCACCATCCAACCTTTTGAATCGTTTTGTGGAAAATAGATGCCTGATTATGTACTAAATACATTTATATCTCTGATAATTCTTACTGTACCAGCGCATGACTTTTTGAGGAAGGACAGAACCTATAAAAGAAATACTGTCCTCCCTAAACGAGGACGATTGGTCACCGTATTTGTATACTCTTTCAAATTCCCAGTTTCGAACGTAATCAGTAACTTTAAATAATACATGAAAATTGTAAACTGCCTTAAATTCTACAAAAATTATTG
Organism: Trichonephila clavata; assembly: GCA_019973975.1. Lineage (NCBI taxonomy): Eukaryota > Metazoa > Arthropoda > Arachnida > Araneae > Nephilidae > Trichonephila > Trichonephila clavata. The sequence continues at coordinate 62,582 of BMAO01001270.1, forward strand.
TCTCCAATATTTTTTTTTTTTTTTTTTTTTTTTTTTTTGTGATCTAGTTCTTTATCAACACTTTATTCAACGGTTTTGTTTTTAATACGAAGAACATTACATTAATTAGATTCTCTATACATTTTAAACAATGAAAAATGTGTTTTGTGTATCATGTAGAGTTATCTTCCTTTTCAGAAAGAGATAATGCAAATAATACATTTAATTTTACATCGGTAATTACAAGTGAGGAATACCTTCGTTAGTTCAGCGATTACATTTTTGAGATCTTTGAGTAGATTCCAGAGTTTTGAGATCTACATAACTTTTTGAGATAATTTCTTGTTTACTGACAAAAGTACAATTGAAATTGATGATTAATAATCCTCTAGCTTCCACGGCCTTGATCTAAATTATTAAAACTGCGAACTGCGTTTAGATAGACAAGATGATGAATTCGTTCCGTAACAGCCTATTCAATTTCTATCTCATATTCCAAGAGGGATGATTTCCCCATTCTGTATTCTGCATTGTTTTTATTAATTCATTTAGGATCCGTGATCTTCAGCGCCTCTATTCCGTAGTTTGACAAAGGTTACGGTAATTTATTTGCTTTTTAAACGATGGATTTTACCTTGTCAGATAAGATTTAATCGATTATTCTCCCGCTTGGAAGACACAATACCAGACTAAAATGATAAAAGAACAATAAGAGAACACATTCTGGAGGTAAAACTTGGTAGACTGAACTTACCCACACTCTGTCGATCCCCATAATGGACGGAAGACCTTCCCACTCGTGTCGGTATTTTTCAAAAGAAAAAACATTTCCCCTGACACTTAAACATGATAGAAAGTCAATTTTATAGTGTCTTTTCTTAAAAGTAAAATCAATTGATATAAGAGGAAAGCTTTATCGTGATCGGAGTAGCGTAAATAATATCAAACAAACCATGACTAGAGGAAGTGAACCAGATTACCTATTTTATGGTCTCGCTACCGGGGCGTAGGTGTGTTTAAGGCGACATTCTATCTGTGACCTTGAAGGGGGTCAAACATAAAGGTTAACTTTCCCTCTCGGATTATAGGTGTTACATCACATGTTTTCCTGGGGTGTTTCTTTCCTTCCCCACGTTTTTGGTATGCGGTAGTGTGGTGTGTTGATGATCGTTATTCCAGTTTTTATGGCTTAAAGAATGTTATCTCTTGAGCTATGTGAAAAATTTTACTTATGTAAAAGTACTCTCTTGATTCTGCTGGGGTTGTTGATCGTAGAGGTGAAGTGGTCTGTTTTGATAGAAAAAGTACCATACCGGTAATCGAATTTCCAGTAAACGTTTCGATACACAGTAATGGAATACTGTGTATCGAAACATTGAATAGTTTTTTATACGGTCGATTTCAAATAATGGGGGGGGGGGGATTGCAGCGAAATTTGAAAATTAATAAACATTTGAAATAAATTAAACTAGTTAATAATTTACAGCATTTATGTCGTTTCGCTTAGAAGTACTGGAAACGTTATATTTATTTAAATTTTTGGATTGAGAGAGAGAATTTTCTCAACTCAAAAGTATGACTTTGAGGAAACTCAGTACACAATTCTGAATATTATTTATTAATTTATTTAAAAAAATGTACAGGCTCCTTAGTTGAACACACGAAATATGCATTTTAGGAAAAAAATACTTTTCAACAAAAAATTATTTTAAAGTTTTTAAAAATATTTTAAAATATTTGCTATTTTTAAAAAATTTAATATTTTTGAACATCTCCCCCCCCCATATATTCTAAGATGTTCAAAAATATTAAAATTCTAAGTTCCTTGCAATTCTGTGCATGGGATTGATATTACGAATTATACTTCAAGTTTTACAATTTGTTTCGTGTCGGCTCTGCAAAAAATAGTAAAAACAACAACGATATCTATGAAGATTTTTTTTAAATATAACTATTTCAAACAAATCCATATTTCAAACACAAAATCCACAAACGTTTCACATAAATCAACCAGAAAAAAATTAAAAACTCTATATTGGGCATTAAAAAAAAGTGCTTTTAAATAAACGGTTATCGTGAAAAATAAAAAGTTGAAAGAAAGTTATTTAAAGTTTCAAAGGTCAGTAAAATAAATGAAAGTGCTAAATACAGACCACGTGCTTTGGTTTCGATTTTTGCTTCAACATACGGTTTTAAAAAAAGTTAAATAACTAGAGCGCTATATATATATATATTTAGATAAGGTGCTGAATTGAATTGAGGTAATAAAAAAATTGGATATTTTGGTTATTTTTAGGGTAATTTGTCCGCTTAATTCATGAAGGATATGCAGAAAAATATTTTTTTTAATATATATAATTCAATTTTAGTTACAGGTAATCAACTGTTTCATAATGTATTATTCTTTTCTATTAAAAAAAAACTTAACTGAATAAATGACATTAATGTTAATTTTTCTTTACATTTATATGGGCAATATCTTTGCATACGATTTAAAGACAAACCAAAAATATAAACGAAAATACAAGGGAAAATTTTAGGTAATGGCGAATATAAAGTTCGCTCCAAATTTTTAAGCAGCATTTGAAAATGTTCAACTCTTAAATATTTATATTTGTAAAAATTTGAGAATTTTGCGTTAAAATGATAACCATTCATTCTTAAACAAACGATAGAAAAGTTGTTCTATGTAAATAATATGTATGAGTGAAACATATATTTTTTGCCGGTATGCTAACAAAACAATAAATTTTATTCCTGCTATTTAATCACAGAAGATGTCTAAATGTATTGATGTTATGCTACAATTATTTTATATCTACCTGATAATTATCGACAATAATTGAATGAGGTATTTGTGCACATTACAGTGGGAAAATTTTGATGAAATATCAAAGATTTAAAAAAAAAAGAGTGGTGAGTTGAAAAGCCTTTACTCAAGCTATGAATAAAATAATGGAGCGAATTTGATGAAATTGATGGAAAGGAACTAAGTTATAAATTGCTTTTTATCTTTAGAATCAAATTTTAATTTAAAAAAACTAAAAAACACGCTTTTATAATCGAACTAAAAAGCAAAAAATAATTCTTAATAAAAGAATAAAAGTATTAACGAGAAAACTAATGTCGTGGTAAAAGCGTGGGCTGCTCGATATCAATTGTCATAATTTCTTACTAGTTCTATTCCGAAATGAGAGTTGGTTTAAAATTGTAGTTTTAAAGCATCCCACGCTCATTTATTCATTGATAAATTTGTCTTAAATGCATCATTTATTTGAGAATTTGGTATACCCATGAACATCCTATCAGTGCGTCGATATGGCCTGGTTTGCAAAATGTAGGATCAACAAACTGAAGGAAATCTAAAAGAGCTAAGTTTGAAATATTTAATGCGGAAGAAGGTATAAAAAGTCAATGATATTTTTGTCAATGATATCACTATTTGAAAGTTAATGATATCACTATTTGTATAAACCATGAATGTTTTCGCTTTAGGATTGTAACTTAATCATTTAGTCACTAAATCTGGAAATGGGATCTGGAATTAGTCGCCATGTCTGGAAAAGGGAAATCGTTAATCCTGATCAGGACAATGGAACAAAATTATTAAATTATTGTATTATCATCGGTCCTGGACAAGTGAGCAAAATTTCCAATTGTCTGGCCTTTTAAATTAGGTAAAAATTGAGTTCAAAGATTTCGTTACGGGTACAAGTGAAGCTTATAAACGGGTGTTAAAATGAGGAACACATTCTAAAGATCATGCTCTAGTGAAAAGATCTGTTTGAGCTTGCCTATTTCTAGATTCCTCCTGCCTTAAATGGTTGTCCAACACAAAACATGAATTAAGGCGTGGAGGCTCAAGCAGCTCCTCGACCCTAAATAAACAGGGGATATGAAAGGAAGTAATTAGTATGAGAACAGGCCGTGGAGTAGGTAAAAATACATCGCAAAAGGTGCTCCAGATATTTTACTTTTTATACTTAGCATGATGATAAATGCAGTTCTGCAGGTGCACTGTTTTTACAAGCTGCTTTTATAATTGGGAAGCAATCAATGAATTCCGCTCTTCTCTCTCTATCGGTTCTCTCAAAAACCTAATTGTGCAATTTAATTTTAGAAACATTTATTCTAAATTCTCTGTTTTCTTAATTTTATACATTTCAGGATACTTGAAATAAATGCTTTTTTTTTCTCTTTTTCTTACTTAAGTTGTGCTTGATAAAGTGCTCTTAAATTTGAAAATAAATGATTTTTTTTATGTGTAGGTGTAAAACATGTTTTCTTAGAAGAAAGGGCATTTATTGGTTAAAAACATGTTAGATTGAATAGTGAGTATCCTAGATGCTTATGCAGAATTTTATTTTATGTCTTTTGTCCTCTGTTTTAGTATGAAAGCAAGTAAAATAAAAAGCAAGTTTTTCTAACATGTTTCTAAAAATATTTGTAGCATTAAAGGAAAACTTTTAGAACATAATTAATCAATGTATGTGAATTACTTCTATCTTATTTAAGGTAACAGAACACCTTCGAAGAAAATTTTTTGAATTAACCTGAATTTTGCCTGTTAATGCATATTTTATGACCTTATGGGTCTTTAAAATCAGAAAAACACCCAAGTAAAGTCTTATTAGTGCACATTTTTTCTGTGAAAGGGGTATTTTATGAAAAAATAAGCAAAAATAAGACTTTACGCAAAACATGATAACTGAAAATAAAATAAATATATTGACATTTTGTAAATTGAATAATATAGCATACAACCTTATCTAGGGAATAGACACTTATTTTGGTAATATAACCATTACGTGAGAAGCTATTGTGTTTCGAGCTTTTTAACGTTGAAATTTTCTTTAAAAGCTATTGTAATTTTCACTTTATTGCTGTATAAAAAAATGTCTACTCAACATAAAATCTTAAGAGAGGTCTATTCCCTGTATTAGTATTTAAAAAACATATACATAAAATTTTTATTTCATCCAAGCATAACTTTTTGAGATATTGTGTTTTGCGGTAAGAAAAAATATAAAAAAACTCATTTTGAGAAAACGACAAAAATAACATTAAACTGATCTGATTACAAGAAAAACACTTACTTTCTTATTAAAATGCACCAGATTTATAATTCTCTCCATCTTTAACTTCTAAAACAATATTTTTTTTCTTTTTAAGGGCTCTTAAAATTTTCCTATGTTTCTTTGTTTTGGGGTCTGCGTTATGAATCGATTCACAGATTCTGCATTTATCTAAATGTTTATATCCCCGTAAGGTAAACACCCCAGGATTTTCAATATTCATCTTATTCAGAACTTTGAGGCACCCATTTAATCCCTCATTGAAATGTATAACAGCATCATACGACCCAAATTTAATTGTTTTGAGCGAAACAAATACTTCTTTCGGAACTTTTTGCCAGACTATTCCGTTAAAACACTCATTTGCATTTTGCGTGCGTCCATGTAAGCACTTACTTAATATCTGTTTGTCGCATAGTTCTAAATATACTGGTTTAATTTTATTTAAAACATCATTTGATAAACCAGCATATTTTGTGGTACATTTTGTTCCATTTGCCACCCCCCGCTGAAAATAACACCAGCTGTCTTTCCCTATTGGGCACTGACCATGCATCGGTTTCTTATCACTTGATGCACAGTGATATAACGCAGCAATTACATTTTGCTGCATGGCATTTAAGTTACCGACATTACTGCGCACAGCAATTCCGTAGTAATTTTGAAGTCGGTCGATAAAATTATCAGTTAATTTGCCTTTACCAGACAGTCCTTTAGTTTTTGTTTTTAGCTTTCTTAGACGCGAGCCCACTCTCTTTTGTACATGGCCAATGCACTCAAACTTTGTCACACTGTTCATTCCATAAGTGTTTTTCACACTCATGAAAGCTTTTGAGTCACCATCTCCATAATATTGCGTGTATTGAAGTCTGCGGTTTTTTTCTGAACGAAGAAATATTCGTGAATCCCTCACAATTTCCATTTTTGACGAAGATCCCGTGAAGTTACACTGACATATGTGGTCGGCTTTTGACGACTCGTATTCAGAGTTTCTTGGCATAGTCTGAAGTCTCTTACATGTAGGACAGTAGGACGACATAACTTCTACGTCTAACACCTTACCAGTATCAACTGATATTGCAGCAACACAACCATTCATAGACGTATAGCCTCTACGCTGCCATGTGCCATCCACAGATATGCCACATTTTACAAAATCAGATGAAAAATTTTGTTTTATATCCACAATTTCAGTAGCAGCTTTTTTCATGGATTCCTCAGCTACTTCCTGAACCACTTTTAAAAGCTTTGCTTCCTGATTTTTGAAAGCAGTTTTTGTCTCAGTCGAGGCAAATTTAATGTTGAGCATAATTTAAATGCACCAGCAAAACCCTTGCCTATCTGCCGCATACCATATACTAGCCTGGTATTTATGACTGGTGCATTTACAACTTTTTTTGATGAAGCAAATGCAAAGAAAAAGTCACAGCATTTACATTTTAGTGTAAAATGAGAGCATAATCCATACATGGAATCCTCAAAAAGCTCTACTTTTTCAGCAAAACATTTTGGGCAGCAAAGTTGAGAAAATGCATCCACAATAAGCTCAAGATCAATGATTCTGTTACCAAACAGAGGACCAGGCATTTCTTCTGCATTCGACATACTCTCATTTCCCAATTTTGAAGAACTAGCAGTGCATTCAGGAACAGTTGTTGAATTGCTGTTATTTTCGGAAATTTTTGTGTATTTATTTCCAAAAAATTGTCTCTTACGCTTTCTAGCAATACTTTTAACCATTTTCAAGCAAAAATAAAACAGAATAGAATTATTTTTTAACTTTCTACGCTGTCGATTCTTTCAGTATGAAAATCAAACATATATGTAAACAAAGTCACTAAACAACAAATTTGATGCCAGATTTCATACACAAAAAAGGAAAAATGTATTTCCAAATACATTTATATTTATTCTCAAATATTCTATTTTAATTTCTGACAAAATATTTAATATTAATTTTCATATTTCATGTCATATACCATGAAAGAGAAACGTAAACAAACAATTTTGGCCACTTCCGGTTAGCAGAAAGGCATTTCCGGTCAGAGAAATTCATGATCAAGTAATATTAAAAAGCTGTAACTTGGCTTCTAATTAAGCTAGAAACAAAATTTTTACAGATTTAGAAAGATAAAAGATTGAATTTTAATATTTGATCAAAAACGAAAAATCGATATTTTGACCGAAAATTGAGTTTTAAAGGTGTTCTGTCACCTTAAGTATTTGCTTTTTATTTCTTCTGTACATTTCTTGAACTTTATTTTAAGCAAAAGCTCAGAATAAACTGTAGCATTAAAATAATTAGCAACATTTAAAAATATTTTTTCTGTGTTTCACTATATTCAAAACAGTGATTTGCAAAAGCGTATAAATATATGCATATTTTTTCTTATATTTTGTGCCACATTTGAATTAGAATATATATATATATATATATATAAATGTTTTAAGAATATTGCTGCATTAAAAAGTTATTTAAATATATATTTTTTTCTTTTGATAAAAGAAGAAAAAAATACATATAGCCCCAAACACTCTTCTTCCGTAATATTTTACCTATAGTATATAGCTAAGAATTCTGTACTGAGCCTGAACTAGGATTTTTGAAACACATTACTTTGAAGTGGATTTATTCATAATTTAATATATCAGAGTACAGAAATTTTTATAAAAAAAAACACCGGTTATTATTTAAATGGGTAATAAATCTGAAAATATGAGTTTTTCAAAAATCTTAGCTTAGACTCTGTAGAAAAATCTCAGCTAAAAAAAAAGAGGCAAAATAGTATTAAAGAAGCCTTTTCCACAAAAAAGAGACGTGTAGAGCGGTTAATGAACGAACAATATGTCGGTGCTCAAACGTACTCATGTTGGTGTGGAGTGGAAGTTAGGAGAAGGGGTGCCAACTCAGGTGTTGACCTCGTAACTTGACCATGGGTCTAAAAAACGAGATCGTGGCCGAAAGCCTTCGCGTATCTAAATAGGGCGACGTTAATTTTTGTTCACTCACTCCATAAAAAAAAAGATAATTTACAATACGCCATTTTTTCTTTCTTTTTTTGCCAAAATTTTGCATTTAAAATAATTTTTTTTATTGTAATAGTGTTCTTAAATCTATTTTATATGTATATTCTATTTCAACTGACACTAAATATATCAAAAAAGTTATTCAATTCTACGCATACATATACATATTAATTTCATGCTATTCCTTTTATTCTACCTATACATCAAAATTAATTTTAATAATTTTTACAAACCTTTTTTCATTTAATTCTGAATCTTATTTTGATCAATGGCTTAAAAATGATTGAGCATTCAAATGCTCTTTGAACGCTATTAATAAAAATTACAAACGATTCTTTTTTTAGATCCTTCGCGTATTTATAGGTTCCATAAAGTGAATCTAAAAAGTTACATTATTTTTAAACTTCGAATAGTACAATAAATACCCGATAGCCATAGGAATTTATTTCAGTGCGCCATTCTTTCAAGCATGATTTGATGGTCTGTGTATGGGGCATGTTTACTCTAGTTTCGATCGTATTGCTTTGTTCATTGTTCTGTTGAGTATCTGGAAGGCATGTTTTAAATTTAGTATATGTACATGGCCAAGAATATCGAGTTACTGATGAGAAAATAATTGAAAATCAATAATTTATTGAACATATGGTATTAATTTTTGAAATATTATAAATTAGTTTTATTGTAAATGAAACATGTTGAAATGAGTGATTAAAATATTTTGCATATATAGGTCAAATTTTGTAAATAATATTCTCTTTTGTTATCAGTACTTCAGTTGCTACATTTGAGTTATGTAGTTATTTATGGATACTATAATTATACGGGATGGGAGAATTAAGTTTGTGACATTTTATTTTGTTAAGAATACGGGCTTGTAATAGGGGTTGCTTGATAATTGAAATTTTAGTGATTCATATAAAGTTACATTTATAATTATTTTTTAATCTGTTTTATAAATAAATAATCTACAAATTCTTCTAAAATGAATGTTTCAAATATAATGGGAAATGACAAAGTGTATGCCAATTAATCTATCAGTTATGTCTAAACCTAATTTAGTATTGCACTAAACATATTTTATACTGTATGAATTAATATTTTTAAAATTCTTTTCTCATGATCTCTACGTAACTTGCGCGCTATACTCTCCTCAAAAGTGGAATTGCAACACAAAGAAATAAAGCACGTAGCGTTATGTAAATTTCTGGAGCGATAGGGGTGAGGTGGATGTGCAGATGATTAAAAAAATAGACAAAATCATTAAACATCAATTTATTCAATATTTAATGTGCCCACCTCGGCTAGCTTTTGGCTCTTATCTGGCGAGACAGTCCGTTTATTAGATTAGCGGTATTTAAACTGTGTTCCGCGGACCCCAGAAGGTGCGCAGTGCCTTTCTAGGGGCCCCTGAAGTCTCATGCAACATATGAAGAGATTTCCCTTTTTTGTAAACACTGAAAGGCCTCGTCCAAAAAAAGATGTGCCATACTAAGCTAAATTACTAAATAGTCCCCAATGAAAAAACGCTTCTAAGAACCTTTTTTTTTTTTTTTATCAAGAATATTTTCGGGAAGGGGGTTTAAAATCTTGGAGGTTCGCGATGTCATTCTGGTACAAAAAAAGAGAGGAGGGGGCGATCGAATGTTTAAGAACCGTTGAATGAGATCATTGAGGGGTTTTTGAGATAACTGTTGCCAAGCCGCACCAACTGCTCTGCGCAGATCATCCACTCTTTACACTGGTGATCTTCCGTTCATCTCACGTCCACTGAGATTCCACAGATGGTGGATGGGATTCAGATCTGGAGAATTTGCTGGCCAGTTAAGGATGTAAAATCCAGTCAAGCTGTTAATAGTTCACCATGTGATATGCGAACTCTTGATAAAATACAAAGCTTTGATATGCCTTGATAAAATAACGTGTTGGGTGTGCCTTGCAACGAGTTCAGAACAATAGGCTCCACAACTTGTGTGATAAAGCGGTCCGTCGTCAAACAGCTGGCAATCAGTACCAGAGTCATCCTGTGATCAAACATTATGCCACCTCAAACCATGATGCGTGGTGTAAGACTGAATTGAACGTTCGGAGAACTGGGTTGGTACGCAGCATTCTTCGGGTCGCTGCCAAATCCATCGATGGCTCTCATTTCTTCACAAATAGAAACAAAATTTATCCTTGAACAATACTTGATGCCGTTTGATGGTCAAGGTACGACGACGATAACACTACGCCAGGCTTCTAGCCTTGTGGTTGAGCATTCAACGGTACTCCTGTTGCTTGTACTCGTGCGCGTGACTGAATTGCATGCAATCTGTTGTGTATTCTTTGGGGGACACACAGATCCAAATTCTTCTGGAGGCAACTAGCAGCGGATGTCACGTGTAGTGGAGAAAGGGTCTCAAATAGTCAACAGGGGAATGCTTCCTCTTCGATGTGCGCGCAGACCTTCCTGAATCCATCATGTAACGTAACGAAGGATAGCACTCCCGCGTTGTGCTCAACACGAGTTGCTATTATGAAAAAGCGACAAACCCAGTTCATGGAGTTCGATAATATGTTCATGCTCCCTGGTCATTAACTGATGGTATTTTCGGTATTATTATGAACTGTGCAACACACCTCAGATGCTGTTTATGAGAAGGGAAAGTTCTATATTGATCTTTATGATCTTATATCCAAATATGAGTACCACGTAATCAGATATGTGAGCAAATTGAATCATTTGCATATCTTTCTCACCGCTTCTGAAATTTGCATGACGCTACGTGCATTATTTCTTGATGTTACAATTTCACTTTTGAAGAATGTAATATGCGTTAATTTGTAGGCATCTGGACAGTGAAACAGTCAACAATCCCGTACCTGATAAGGTTTAATGTTGGAACAAATGAAAGTGAAGATTTTGCGTTCTGCTCAGAGGCATGATGGTCATTGACTGAGACGAGGAGTTCCGGGAGGCGTGCCTAAGGTTCTTCTACTTGATGTCGTGAAAAAGGGCTGTGGCTTGGGTGAGAGCTTAGAGGTTGCTCTCTGTTTGGCCAATGGTAATTGTGAGTATAGACTCCGATTGGCTGTTCAGGGGCTGAGTTTAAAGATTGTAAGGGAATCAACACTTTAAAATTGATTAAAACTCCAATAGAAAAAGAAAGCGAAATTAATCAATTGTTGTCAGTCATTACATTTATTAATACTATTTTTTAAAAAAAGATTGTTTATGTATTTGAAAGTTTTCATTCTTAAAATGAATGCAAAGCTGGCTTTTCTTCCGTAATCTTAAACATTTCTCACGTGTATAATAATGCTGAATAATGTTTCAAAATCTAGATTATCTATAATCAATAAGCCAACATTATTCACTGATAAAACATTTTCTATTGCATAGAATCATTTGCTAACCCGATAATAAATTACAAGTTTTCCATTATGAGTATAAAGAAAAACATGTTTATCATTTTTATGTATAGCAATTCTCCCTATTAGGATTTCGGTTAGATTGGTTTGTTTCCCTTGCTAAATCCGTTTAAATTTTTGTACCGAATCTGTTCATGTTTAAAAAAAAGTATTGTAAAAAAAATTAAAAACAGAAACTGCATTTTGTTTATTTTTCTTGATCTCATAGCTGCATCTCTCCAAAACCGAATACTTTTTACTCTCCTCGAACCAAATATGGCAAAGTCGTTCATCCTTAACTTAAACATATCGCAGACTGTATATTTAAATTACAAACCAGACACTCCGCCTGTCTTTATTCTTTCCCAAGGACAGATTGAAGACCCCTCCAGAGACACCCCTGTGTCCGACACATTCCAATTTTTCACCAAACCCTCATCTAAACCCCCTCGAGGCAATAAACATACATCGACCTTAATATCTGGGAAAGTAACCTTGAATTGCTTGAAATCTGTTTACATTTGCAAGGTATGTGTTATAATCCTCCTAAGTACACCCCTCTTGGATCCGGAACTAGCAATGAACTACATTAATAAATCAACCAATAAGATAGGAATTTGTTTGACCTTGGCTTTTGATTAAGGTTACCGGACCGTAGGGTTTAAATAAATGGACAACTTTCTCAATCCCCTGTGGCTGTAGACCGTTTGGTTGGGACCGCCGCTGTCTGAAGTGAAATAGGACGCTGAATGCTGCTTCCGCTGGTTTCTTTTTTAATGGAAAGTGCCACGAGCCTATTTGATTTTTTGATTGATGTAGTTGCCCGAAGAAGTAAGGAGGACATAGGTTGATACATAATTCCGTTTGGGATGTGAAAGAAAGAAGAAAGGTGTGTGTTTGAGGCAATATGTAAAGTGGTGGACGTCTTGGAGTTTTAATTATGGAAAGAATGAATGTGATTGACATATTTTCAAATGCAAATTCGGTTTATATAAGCATTTTGAAAAATAACTTCTGCTTGCTAATGACTTTTCCGTGTGGAGTTATCAGACATGATATTCAAATTTCTATCTTTTTTAAATGAATTATTGACATTCATTACAAATGGGAATGACGTTTATTTCAAATTCAATTAGTTTGTCTCATTTAAAATGAATTAAAAATAACTTCTGAAACACGGTTTGCGGACATTTGTCTTGCTGGATAGAAATCTAGTTTGATTTATGTATTTGAAAGCATTGTTTAGATAATATATATTTGTATATTATCAATGTCTATGTTATCATGCAAAAAAGAGCATTATACATACATTTAAAAAAATGCATGGAATTAAATGGAAAGTAAAAATTAATAGATGCATAGCGTAACCCATTTAGTATTATAAATAGAAGGAAGGGCATGAACACCTCACTGCGAATACTGTTAATTGGTTTAAATTCCGATCGAAATGAGAGGCCGTGGTAGCCTAGTGGTCAAGGCAACGGACTCGTGGCTGGCGTGTTATAAATTGGAGCCTTCTTCCATTGAAGACCCGCCGTGCAAAGGAGGGGCGAGTTAACATTAACATTGCAGTGTTCAACTACACGAGGACTTTTAGCGACGGACCTCGAAATTTTGGACCATTGTCTGCGGCGGTCAAGTGACGAGGACAACACCTGAGCTGGCACCCTGCTCTCCTAACTACCACACCACACCAATGAGAGGACGTTTGAGCTCTCGATAGATTTAACATGCATTGCTCCCGTACATGGCGAATCTTCAATGGTACTAGGCTCGAACTCATAACACGCCAGTCACGAGTTCATGACCTTGGTCATCAGTCTACCGCGACCACATAGGGGGGGGATGCACGTTAGATCTGTCGAAGTTCAAATATCCTCCTGTTACTGTGGTTGGAAGTTACGAGAGGGAGGTGCCAGTTCAGATGTTTTCTTCGTTACTTGACCATAGTTCCAAATGACCGAGGTCCGTCACCAAAAGTGAGGCCACGGTAGCCAAGTGGTCAAGGTATCAGATCATGGCTAGAGTGTCATGAGTTCGACCCCAGTACCACTGAAAACCCGCCGTGTAGGGGAACGATGCGCGTTAAATCTGTCGAGAGCTCAAACGTCCTCCAGTTGGTGTGGTGTGGTAGTTAGGAGAGGGGTGCCAGCTCAGGTGTCGTCCACGTCACTTGACCATGTTTCAAAATTACGCGGTCCGTCTCCAAGGGCCCTCGTGTGGCTGAGCAGTGCGGCGTTAATATTCACTCTCTCACTCACCCGTCGCCAAAAGTCTTCGAGCAGCTGAATAGGACGACGTTCATTTTCAATGACTCCCCCGCACGAAATGAATCTATATCTGCGGCGTACACATTTTGGGGGGTAGTAAATCCCTCCCATACACCAAGAGATTTTTAATCTTTAGCATAAAGGTTATGCCTCTATGCTTTCACACACATCTGTGTTCTTGGAAAATGTAAACTCCTCCCATAAAAATTACGTGTTCCACCGCCAAAAGCACTCGTGTTACTTTATGGTGCGACATGAAAATAACTCTTACGCTGTCCCTCCAACGAGAATTTCATGCATGTGACCTTACGCACTGTGATGCATATGCAGATGTTTTGGTCACTGGTGAGTCTGACATGAAACCCCCAGTGTTCAGTTCCCAAGCAAGCTTGGTTCTCATTTGTCAACCCACTGAAGGGATGGAAGGCTGAGTCGACCTTGCCCAGCCTGAGATTTCAACCCCGGACCTGTGGCGGAGAAGCACAATACATTACCACTCAGCCATTGGGCGTTTACACGTAAAGAAAATCTAATATTTCATATGCACCAACCTAGAAAATTAAATATACTGTAATAAAAAAACTACTGTAAATATATAGGTATATTTTAATTTTTATGAAACGATCCCGAGAAAATATATGAATAGGAGTAATTTTTCGGGACAGATATAATATTACTTGAAAATTTTGCAATACTATACTCATCACGTCTTTTGATGAACGTGAAAAATTTTATTATGGAGTAACTTGTAATGCCTGTTGGTTCCTGCTTCCCTCTGAAACCCCTTGTCTACCCTCAGACCCGGCTAGGTGTGTGGAAGAAACTGAATAATCAGCAGACGTGACTCACTCTAATTATTTTATTGTCACCAAAATATCAAGCAGACACAATAACAATCTAATTAAGATAACAGATCAGATAGCAGAGCGCGGAGGTGTGACTCAATAGCTTGGGGATAATAATACAGACCCTCAACTGATTCCACCATAAACTAAGCAAGCTCAATATAAATTACGTCGCTCACTAATAAGCTAAGCTTCTATTTAAATAAGTATCACACTAGCTGTGCTTTTATGAAGTCGAGTCCTACACTGAAGTCCTTAAATATGATCCTTATCCAGATTTAATCACTGTCCATTGATCCACTTTTAGTAATCTTCAATTGATAAACTAGAAATTCACTTAATTATTTCACGATCCTTCACTCTCCAACTAACCAACTGATTCGCCAACTAACTCTTAAAACTGGAATACAGAATTTATATAATATACTTAATCTGCATCATCACGCTTTCCTCACTCGGAGAAAGTTAGTTGATAATATTGCTTCCCCTGAAGAATCCCTTAGGGGTTAGTAGAGCAGCGTATAGATCTGTCACAAACTACCTCTCTAATATTCTTAAAATATTTTTTAAAAGAAGAAAAATCAATTTTACAACATTACCCATTAATCATTACTTTTAAATTTAGTAAGAACGTATTTTTTTTTACCAAATTGTGATGATTCATGTAAACTATTTTATTCTCAAGTATTATTGAAGTCTATTGAAACTGTCTAACAAATAGTTTTGAGTACGGTATTTGTGTTGCATTTGCTTTTTCCATTTTACCCAAATACAGAGATAAATAACATGCTTATCGATGACCGTATGTTGAACTATCCTTATCAAAATTCCATCGAGTACCATGCAACTAAAATTACATGAGTAATATATTACATCTTGCTCTTTTCACGCTGTGTCCATAATATAAGTGAATGAATCCTCTTGTATCACGAGTTTGGAATTCAAAACGCACGAAAGCGCTATCAGCAAATTATTTCTCGCCCTTTTTTTCCCACTCCACTTTCGTTCCTTTCCTGAATTCTGAAGTTGACATGATTACAGTCATTTTGCGGCAAAGTAGAAATAAAATTGACACTGGGTAGGAACAAAACGTGTTAAATTGACTCTCCAGGGTGGTAATATGGTATCACCAAGTACATTCAGTTATTTTTTTTCTTCTTTTGTTTCTTTTTTTTATAGAAAAAGAGTACTTACCTCTCTCACTTCCACTTCACTTGCATTGAGAGTGAAATTTAATCTGTGATTTACTTTCCACAGAAACGAAATTTAATACAAAGAGGACATAAAAAAGGCGATTCTAATGTTTCGTGCTTTTTTGACCTACAGGATTCGACTGGGGTAGAGAAGGAAATTAAAAAAAATATCTCAAATACATTGTATTGTATTTAACTAATGCGAATTTAATTTTGCTATTCTGTATCATAATATAATTTACCTACTTTAAAAAAAAACATTTCTATTCTTATTCGAGGCATTGCGTGATGAAAACAATTTGTATTTTTCGTATCTCAAATTCAGAAATTCACTTCTTTGTGCGTACAAGTATTTGGTTCAAATTGATATTTCATTGAACTTATTTATAGATTTAAAAAAAAAACATAATAAAAAATTAAAAAAATAATTAATATAAATTGGAATGAAAAGTAAAGATTTTTTGCAGGTATTTAGTAGATCCCTTGGTATTCATATTTAAAAAAAATGGCTTATTTTCTGATTGTCTTAATATTGCTGAAATTTCACTTATAGTTGTGATTTTTGTAAAATCCAGGTAATTTATTTTATATTTTGACAGTTAAATAGTAATATTTATTGGTATTGAGTCCTAAAAGAGCATTTATAATGTTTCAGTATGCTATTTTGTTAAAAAGTACCCCGAACGTGTTCGGATACCTTAAATATTTTCGTCTCTTACAATTATTTACTAGCTATAGTTTCACGGATATATATTTCGAAACTCCTGGACATTTTAAAAATCAAACTTTTTAATGGCTTATATTCTTAAGTAAAGTACAGAATTTAGGATAACAAAGTACCTGAGTGATCTTGTTACCTCGTGGGGTTTGCTACATTTGGAAAACACGGGTGACTCCTACAACCCCTCCTCAGGGATTTTTTGAGGCCCTTGGACCCTTCACAAAAGTAGGACGATGTCTATACATAAAACGATGGCCATCAAATGTAGCTAGCTGACATATTGTCCAAAATTCCCAGTTTTGTGTACAACCGGGAAAAAGCATTTGACCCGTTGAAATGATTCCAATGGTGATCTTATTAAGGCTAAGTCGAGAACGAGACGAGGCCCTGGTGCCAGATGGCTCATGCCTTAAGACGTCCCCTGCGGCACGTGGTAGCCGAGTGATAACCGCGAAGTGGCGAGCGTTTTGGAGTCTCGGGTTCAAGTCCCAATGTTTCTGAAAATCCGTGTCATAAAAGAGCTGGTACACATCTGTCGAGGCTCACATCCTCACGATGGTGTAGTGTGGAAGTATGGAGAATAATAGGCTCATCACTGGATCGCCGGTCCTGTGCTGCGATAGTGGTTATAGTTTAAAGTCGTGGACCTGCTTTTTTCTATCGAATATTGGGCTTGATTCCTAATACCACTAAAGACCCTCTATGTAGAGGGGTTGATGCACGTGAAATCTCCAGAGGATCCAAGTTTTCTTATTGGTGTGAGTACCAGATGAAGTGACGTTTTCATCATTTGATCGAGGTATAGAATTACGAGGTCCGTCATCAAAAGTCCTCGTGTAGCTAAAACAGTGCGACGTTAATATTCAATCAATCATTGCCAATAGCCATCATGTTACTTGGAAGTTTTACATTAATAAAGAAGTCATTTAAGCCAGTGCACCCCCAACTTTTTATCGCCGTGGACCGGTCTACGTTTGATAATTTTACCATGGGGGTACCCACTGAGGTAAACCCTATTTTTCCACCCACTGAGGGTGGAGCGTTGATTGTGTGTTTATATTTTAAAATTGCTATGCTTTAATGTTTTTAATTTAATTGTATTTAATCATGTCTTCAGAATTAAAGGCGTTACACTAAAAAAATAAATATATTTCCATGAAACGTCGTACAAACCCTTGAGAAATACACCACACTAAATAAAATGGAAATAATTTAAAGTTCCTTGGGACGTACCGGTGCCAGTTAGCACCCCGAGTGTTGGAGATCACTCATTTGAGTCACACATGACCAAATAAATCTCTCGTTAATCATTGAATATTTTTAAACAAATTTTAAATGTCGTTTTTTTTTTTTTTTTTGAAAATTTACGGAAAACTATTTTATTGTGATTAAATTGATTTAATGTAATTCCTTTGGGGAAAAAATGTGTTTATTAAAAGCCGGAAAATATGTATTTAGTTTTAAAATAAATGTTTTCATTCGCGAAAAATGATTGATGGAAAATATGCTCTTCTGCATGTTAATCAATAAAAACATTCTTTCAAGGTAATCATTTGATTATTTTCATTAGTTATCAATCGAGTTATTTATTTTTCTTTTATCTGTAAAGAATAACACTTCTTCAATACAAATGTATCGAAAAATACTTTCTAAAGGTCACGAAACTAGTTAAAGGTGACGCAAATATTGAGATTTCGGAAATCAGCTTGAGAAGGCCAAACAAATTTCGATTCAACTCCACCCTATAGAATCCATTCTTCTTACTTTTTTCATCTACAACTTAATTACAAGATGTAATCGCATTTTTTTCCATAACCAGTTCATCTTTTTTATGTGCTATTTTTATACACGTTTTCACAAATGGGAGTTTTCTTTTTTTTATTTTTTATTATCACGATTGAATTTTCCGAATGTTTTTTCGTGTTCTATATAGATTGATTCTGAGAAAAAGTTTATCATTGTTTGGTTTCCTGTTTTTTCTAAACTGGAAAAATACTGATTTCGTTAAGTAAGAATAATATCAGGATCATATCTCAGAAAAAAATATTCAATGCCATTCAAATCATCCTAACTGTTCAGAATGTCATGTTTAAGGTGGTAATCGAATTTGTTACAAATAAACATCGTATTTGTACATGGTAAAGTTACTATTTATAGATTCGAACAGCGTTTTCTAAACAATTAATTTAACAATTGTAATTCATTTTTATAGTAGAAACTTTATAAGTTTAAATGAATTCCATTTGTTAACATGAAAAATCGCGAGTTAATAAATTGAGAAATTTTATAGATTTTACTTATGTAATCTATATTAATATTCAAATCCAAAATAATATTCTTCCAAATAAAAATTAAATACTTATTTAAAAAACGGTTTTTTTTAAAATTTTATTTAATAAATTTATTTATAATATGCACAATTTCAAAGATATGACCATCAGTAAACAACTACTGGAAAAAAAATAGAAGATAATTATAAATTGTGGGAATAAGAAGTAAATCAAATTCCTGCTTAAATCTAAATCCAGGCAAGGTATAAACATAAAATGCAGTATTTTGATATTTAAATCAAGAGAGCGATAATGTACCTTTACTTTAGCATAACCTGCAAGGTAATACCCAAAAGTTAATGTAGAATTATTGGCAACCATATCCAGATAAATCTGTGCTTAATTTGGAGTTAAACTAAACGTTTTAATTTTTAGCTTTTATTTCTCATTTTTCTTGCTGATCATTCAAAAGTGAATGCAAAAAACAAGGGGGGAAAAACAATACAAAACAGTACCAAAAAAAAAGTAATTTTTTAATACAAAAAAAAAATTGCGGAAAGTATATTTTTCTTACAAAACAACCAGATATTATGGAACACAGCAGTTTTCAATCCAAGTACCATTTGGCAATGTACAATTTTTAGAACAAAATTCATGTTTCGGAAATAACACAGTTTGTGTACTATTACCGGCTTGAATATCTATTATTAATAAAAACGCATAAATGGAGGGTTATTTTTTATAAGCACATACACATATTTGAAAATAATCGTGCATTTTCAATATTCATTTTTGGCGGTGTTTTGACGATAAGGTAAAAGAAAATGATCCTTAGCAGCTGAAATGCTTATTTCACTTCACTTTATTTGTAATTTTTTTTTCTTTCTTCTACGTCCATTGATCTCCATAAATGATTTCGTTTAAGATCTCAAATGTGGTGGTGCACATCCGGTTGATATGAGATAATCCTTTTTCTTTTTGTTCAGTGGGGGGAGGGGAAGTAATAAAAGATTCTTTTCGGGTTTTTTAAAATGTTTTACAGATGTCTATCTAACAAAAAAATTTTAACCCAAACAAATATATGAAGTTAGTTCATTATGTTTTTCTCACAAAACAATTTTTTTTTCCGTTTAAGTTTTTATTCTTATTGGAATTGATTCCTTGAAAATACTATTTTCGTTTTACGTAAATGAATCCCATCAAATTCGTGCAAAAATGAAATTAAGTCTTTTTTTCGGTATATTTTAATAAAAAAGTGGAATGAATGTGCTGTTTTTCTTAGGCATCTCATTCGAGTTTGATGTTGGTAGAGTTCATGTAAGACACATTTGAGTTAAAAATACAGAAATAATAACTGGTTGGGAAACTTTTACTCGAGTCAAAAAATGATGTAAATAAACTATTTTGTTGCAAGCTGTCCGGTATTCTGGGTGCCATCTCGAAGAGTTTATTTCCTTTGTTTGCCTGTCGATGTAATAGGAAATTTCTGATTCAATTGGAAAGGAAAATGATAGATAGTGTGTTGATCGAAGCATCATGTAGGGTGCAACCCCGTAAATAAGTATTTCAAGCGTCCTTTACCTTTTCTAATAGTCTTAAAAATAAAATATATAATTATTATTAATAGTTATATAAATGCGAAGAGAGTTTAGTAAAGAATAATATTTTATCCACCAAAATCCATCTATTCATAAAAAAAGTAATTTTGAAGATATTTAATACACACCTCATTCAAATTAATAGGTGTTACGTATAATATCTTAATAATCAATAAGAGACCAATTTATTGGCAGCAAAAACCGAGGACTTTGGTGGCAGGGATGTCTCAAGGCTTGGACCAACTGGCCCATGACCTCGTCTTTTTCTTAATTTGACCTGAGTTTAACTGCCTACTTATTTTTTTGTGGGAGGGGGGGGCATGTTCTCTGAAAAACTAGGAATTTCAATCTATATGCCAACTTCAGTGGCATAACATACACCCCCTAATCGTGGGAGGTCCAGGTTTCTAGAGTGCCGAAAGACTAACTTATACCAAGTGTTTGTCAGATCCATTGTAAATAGGATCCAAGACCCTTTGTAAGATCAGGCTTAGGGCAGGAATTTGCAGGGGGGCCTAATATTCTTCATTATGCCACTGGTCAACTGGCAACAGTATCAAGACTGCATTATTATATTATGTTCGCGTGCGCGCGCAGCGCGTCTAGGACTATACCTACCACAATACTCCATTCGTTACTCATTTACTTGAAAAGTAACAGTCGCTCGAATCACCTTAAGCCTAGGTCTGTGAGATTGAGTTTTTAACCTTTATTTTTTACGGATTACATTTTGTACGAGTATTTGACAATGTATGTTACATATAGTGTCTACTTAAAGGGATCGTAGGCGGGGCCTTATTTTATATAGGGCCTCAAATAGCTTAAGACATCATTGTTTGGTGGTTCAAAAACTACTCTTCATTTTAGTACAATGCTAAAAAGAAGTTTCTCTTTGTTATAATATACTTTTTAAAATTAAGTTTAGAATTAGTAGAAACCGAAGTTGTGAATTGTAACTTAGAATGGAAATGTGTTTTGCTGATGAGTTGGTTAATTTATTGATAGCTAACAATCAGCCGTGGAAAGAGTAACTGAAATAAACGAATAGAGATATTAATCAAGAATTTCCAGGGATCACACAGAATAGGAGCATATCTATGCTAGATAAAAATTGCATCCCCAGGTAGGAAAACAAATACTTTATTTGTGCGTACAGTTATTCTGGGGAAGGCATGGATGTTTGTAAATGTATAGTGCTCTCGCTGCATGGGGGTACTCTAAATAGCCGTCGAGCCGTAAGTCCTCTCGTGATGTTGGTGGAAGGGATAGAGATGTGGCAGGCCCCTTACCACTCCCAGGGTGTTATCCCTCAAAATTGGGGTGGAACCGAGCCAAATCTTACTGTCACCTTCAAGGTGGTCAAAGTTATGGTTAACGACAGGCGTAAAATCTAGCCTGATACTATGAGGAGTTTCGTGTGCTTCGATCTGACTACGTCAGACGGCAACAACAACACTTGTGTGTATACCGCATAATAGAAAGAAAACATGATTGCATTTATAAACAGTTTGAAGGTATCCGGGATCTAAATTTATTACGCATAGGTGTCGCGCCTGTGGCAATTAAAATGGCTGAAATTCGGTTAGATATCGAATCGAATTGGGCTTGGACGACAGCAAGTGACTCTATTCTGCTTCAAGTTTACACCACGCTTTATCAATATTGGTAGTTTTAAAGCGGTGAAGGCGCAATCTCTCAGCATGTTTTCAATGGGGGAGAAATCTGGGAAATGTGGTGGCCAGGGCAGTCATCTGAAGAACTGCTATGTCCAGGTAGATCAGGACACAACTGTCAACGTGCGGTATTGCATTATCTTATTTGAATGACAGCGCCTGTGATTCCTCGACGGTGAGGCCTAGTTACCGGGCTTAAAGAATAAAATATCTGGCTGTTCAACTAACGAGAAAGAGAGGTTTCGCTTCATGTGTACCCAATGCCTACCTATACCATCACACGATACGCAAGGCCATAGGATGATATCGAATACAAGTACATTCTCTTCATTAACTCTAAACACAAATATGCCCATTAGGATGTTGCACGCCGAACTGAGATTAGTCTGAAAATACGACGTGGTGCGACTTCTGTATTCAGTTTTCTCACCTGGAAGTGTCAAGAAGCAATGATGAGCATTGTGTTGATAGTTTGGCCTGCTTCAGGTGCCGTTGCACTGTCCATGCCAGGACTTGTGCTTCAAAGAAGCCTACTCCATGAAGTGGTTGCTTGCTCTTGCAAGACTGACTTGACAACATGATTCTCCTCTTAGTCATTTATGGAGGGAGGCCATTGAGATTCTGAATGACGCTTGGTATCACCCTTCTGAAACCATCTATTACATATTCGCACGACAGTTGTTGGGTTCAAACCAATGTGAGTAGTAATATTTTGGAACGATAGACCACACTCTCAATGCTCCACGGTCCTATACTAAAAACGGAATCTTAAATGCGTCATTTGCATATCGCTGCATCTTCCTTTCGTGGGAATTTTAACCTCCACACAATGTCATACCTCCTTCACAATGTTGTAATCCTAATTGCCAGCAGAATAGAATATTCCATACCAAGAAAAAAATATTGAATACATCCAAATTCAGTATGCCATTATTCCTGAGCAAGCTATTAAGCTGGGCTGACACCATCATCATTATTTAAATATTCTTTTGTATTAGCGATGGCTACGTTATACTCTCGTATTTTATGTACCATTATGAATTTTAAAAAAAAAAGCAGTTAAATGCGATTGTGCCTGACCACGTGTGCATGAAACGAAATTAAAATAAAACGCTTACATTAAATATAATCACAGTAAGTCGCCGTATGCGATATTCCAGCCTACATTGGCGATTCACACCCACCGATGCACATGTGATTATTTTTGTAAGATTAAATTAATAAATAATTATTTTTATAATATTAACAAGATTATATTATTTTTTTATTTTAAGTAATGAAAACTTAGGGAGGGAGGGGTTTGTAAATTTCTGCTGTGAATTTGTAATCACAATTATGACTTAAAAAAATTTAAATTTTAAAATTTTATTAAAAAATATCATTGATAAAATATACGTGATGTAATCTGTCGTTCGATAATCATAGTATATCTTTGAATTGCGACGTTAATAATCAACCAGTACGCGTTATTTAAGGCCTATTTAGTTATTAAGTCCGTTATTTAAGGTCAATGTAAGCTTATTATTTATTTATTTTGAAAATTGAGTTCTTTCGATTTCATTTTCGTTGATGAATTAGAAAACTCCAAGCCTTATCTAGGTTGAAAAATTCGAACAAAAGTTATATATTATGTACAAGTATATACAATTCATTACGCATTTTTTCTACGTATGTCAAATACAACAATTTCCCATGGTCTCCTGTGTAAACGACCGAATCTTTTTTAAGCATCGGTAAATCATTCGATTGTGTTCGTGCGGCCGATGTTCTTAGATTTCCATGTCTAAGAGAGTCACGCGACAGTTAACAGTTATTTCCCCGAAGACACTCGATGGCGTCATTAACCCAATTTGGCTCACTTAAAATCAACACCACTTTCGCCAAATCAATTGACATCTCGATGAAGACTTTCAATGTATCTTTTTTCCAAAACCCTTTCAATTGTCAATCTTCGGATGGGAACACGAACCAGGGTCAAAAGTGTTTAAATTTTTCCTTACAGAAGACGTTAAATGGTGATTATCGGTATCTGATGGAAATCAATGAGTGTTAAACAATGCTGACTAATTATTTTTCGGAATCATATCATCAAGAGGGATGGGTTTGTTTGTTTTTTAGAGCATTCTTTTCGTTTGTTTTTTCGTGCAAAGCTCCAATTTCGATTCTTTAGAGAGGATAAGAATAAAACAACGAGAGATATATTAATTTGGGAGAAATACAATGAATGAGTTTGGTCTAAAAATAAATCTTTTTTTTTTTTACTGAATATTTTTAGTGAAGATAACTGTCATTTCCACTTTGTCTGGTAATCTATTTATAAGTATGTTTGATTATGCTAGATTAGTTTTCAAGTTTCGTGAATCCTTACCAATTTCTACAAATAATTTTGAAACATTAAAATATATTCCTTTTATAAGCATTTGAATTAAATGCTTTCTGAATTTAGCTTACGTTACAGAACATTGTGATTCACATGATTCTTTACTTAAAGGAATTCTCTTGATAATGATGTGGCCATGGTTGCCTTGTGGTTATGGTTACGAACACGTGGCTAGAGTGTTATGAGTTCGAGCCTTAATTTGTACTGAATGTGGTCTAATGTACTTTAAGATTGACGTGGATCAAAGTTCTCCTGTTGGTGTGATATGGTTGTTTGGAGAGGGGGTGCCAATTAAAGTGTCCTCGCATGAGGTCCAAAATTACTCGGTTCGTCGCCCATAACTCTTGTATTGCTTCTTATTGCGACATTAATAAACTCTCCTTTACTGTTAATAATGATTTTCTTGATTTCTTAAAGCAAGGATGGAGAAATAACGGTTGTCAAAAAAAAATTTTGAGGCCGGCCAAGACGATCAGCGAGGGTACATTTGTCGCGTTGAACCCAAATTAAATGTGTTTTCAGCTGTAGATGATAAGAAATTATAGTACAATACATGGAATCTAAAATTGCTTACATTTAACTTACCGTAAAATCTCCGGCGTATAACTCGTACCTACACTTCCAAACTTCAAATTGTTGAAGATGAAGTTTTTTTGTATATTCACCGTATAGCACGCTTCTCCTTTATTACGGAGAAACCTGAAATATTCGTAAGCAATACTCTATATTGTTTCTTTTAAATAAACAGTGTTACGATTCATGTAGAAGTTTCATTTCTTCATGCGCATTTACATATTTATTTTTGAAGATCTTGTTTTTATACCTGACGTTATAACTCGCCTCCGTAAATTTCCACCTCATTCAATTCCTACTATAGTTCACACTCTCCCTATATACATTTAAATACATATCTTGTCCATATGTTTAATCGTTAATAAAATACTTCATCCAATTAAGTCCAAATACAATTTTTAAACTTGTAGTGAATGGCACTTGATGTTAATACAGTTTTTAAAATATTCATTTATTAATTAAATTTAATTTATGAATAAGTAGTAACAAATAAAAATAATAGTCCAACACCTTTATATAAAAATGAAAATAGCTCGTGTCCTTGTAGAGGGATGGGTAGCACGTTGGACTATTAGTCAAAAGGTCGAATCTCATCTGGGATGGCCTAATTTCTGAAAATGTGATTTTTCTCCCTACAATACTATTTTATTATAATAATTAAATTTAGTTAATGAATAAGTAGTAAAAAACAAACAAAAAATAGTTCAACACCAAATTTACAAATTCATAATTTTAGGGTAGTCGAATACCTTAAGGAATTTTTTTAATAATAATTCAGCAATAACTATAAGTTAAAATTAGTTCAATCTTAGATTTTTGAATCGGTTCGCTATTTAAATACATAAATGATTTCAAAGTGACTAGGAAAGAAGAAATTGTAATTTTTTATTCAGGATATTTCACTTAAATTTGAGCCATTTCTGGGGCTTGTTTTAAATGTTACCTTTTTTTTCGGGTAATATAATTATTTAAATAACAAATGTAACAAAACATTAACACCCTGCAAGTTTATATAAACTAAATTGTTCATCTTCATGTAACAAATTTTTGCTTACAAACATATGTCGACCCAAATTTTGAAAACATTTTCTATCTATTTGTTTTTCTGCATGTCTAGGTTGGCCGCAAAAAAAGTGCTTTGTGGGCCCCCACGGGTAGCTATTTGTCCACCCCTGTGTTTGACACCTGAAAAACGTATTAGGTAAATAAAATTTACTATTTTTTTGCCTCTAAAACCAATTTTTTCCTGTACCTAAGAAAATATTTTCCTAATTTCCATATATTTTGAAAATATTAAAGTTTTACAGAATTATGAACAAAAAAAAAATTTTTTTTATATTTGCACATCATAAAATAAATTATTTCATTTTTTTATTTGGAAACATTTACAACTGATAATTAAAATATGATTTTTTAACCTTATATGAATATGAATGTTTGTTTCATTTAAAAACCTACGAATTTCATTTAAGGTAATAAATTCTATCGATTTGAGCATGAGCAGAAATTCAATCGTACATGATTGCCAACACGTTCTCTCTTTGCTTGGATTATTGACCCCAATTCGATTTTAAAAAGAAATCAAACAAAAGGCGGGAAAATAAATCTTTCACCACTCGAGCTGAAGTAGTTTATAATTTATTCAGGCTTATAAAAAGAATCAAAAACCGGAATTACGATGGAAGGAATCAAAGGTAAATCGATCAAGGTTGTCTGGACTCACGTTTCCTGTTTTTTTTCTTCCCCCTTTTATTTTTTTGTTATTTAAAATGAAAATGCCATATTGTTGCGGTTTAAAGTTTTTTTTTTTTTTTTTTTTTTTTTTGCTCTTTTTAATGCTGTTTTCGCCATGTGTACAAGAGCATCAACTTGACGCGGAGCGCATTTTCGGACAGATAAAATGCCTCAATTTTTATGAATATTTTTGACATTGAAACTCTTGCATTTATTTATAATATGGTGCTTTTAAAATTTCATAAATACTTAATTTTTCCTTTTAACATGTATAGGGATAGCTTATTTAGCATTACGGTATAGGAGAAAAATTCGAAAAATATGAATCAACTTGGATGAAAATGAGTAGTATGATAAAATAGATACTTCTCTACAGGGTAGTGAGAGACACCAGAATATAATATTAAAGTACTTTTATATCTGAAAATATCCCAAATTTGTTTCCTATTCTTTAACCTTAGCCGAAGACAGTCTTAAGGACATGTGTAGCGAAGTAACAGAATTAAAGTGACAATAATAGTTTAGGAACGGGTAATATGTTTTCATACATATTTGTTGTTATAAAATACACTTTATTTTCAATATATTTGCTTACTTATCCCCTAAAATAAATATATTTTTATTTGATTTTACGAAAGAGTTTATAGGCATTTAGGATTATTTTAGAATTAATTATGATGCAGATTATAAAGTAAAATGTATCCTCCCTATCCTACACTTTAACCAAATATATGTTGCTTAATATATATATATATATAATATATATATATATATATATATAATCCCCAGAGTAAATTACTATAGCATACAAAGCAGTTTTGAATGCTTCAATGCTGATATTTGAACTGGCACAAATCGCGGTATTTTCAAGAAAGACCATTTTTATACACACAGTGGCTGGCCACCTCTGATTTAAGTCATGATATGTTGCTTTTAAATTTTATATGAGTTTGCCTTATGTTACTGACGATTCAATAAGCACTAATTTCCATATAACGGTTTCTGTAAAGCATTCTTTTCCAGTATTGTTCTTCGTTCGCTATACCGGATTACGACTCAGAGATGTATTTCTCCAAGTAACAATTGTATTTCATGAATTAAATATGGGTCTCCCTATATTTGTAATTCAGATATCTTTCAAGAAGTATATAGAGTTACCTTTAACGGTGTTCTTAGAAACTTAGAAATTAAAGAGCAAATTCTTTCTGGCCAGAGATGGGAAGTTATTTAGGAAGTAATGCGAGATGTGTGCTATGAGAAGAAGAAAAAAAGCACGAAATGCAAGACAATTTCAATCTCCGGTTATTCACCCCTGGACATTTGTTTCTTTATTTCACGAAATGAAAATGCGGAATTTTCACACCAACGTCCAATAAAGCTGCCACCGATGACAGGAGAACGTCGATTGTTACGATAATTGTTACAGCGTCGATTGTTGCATGTTACAAATAATGGCTTTCTCTTCTATGGGTCTTAAACAAATAAGAAATGACTTTTCTGTGTTGGTTAATATGAAGTGCAAATTCTGAAAAACTTAACTGAACTTGTGTCAGTATTATATTCCTTTTTCCCCCTGTTGACTAAATTCATAATCATTTTGTGGTACGCAAATAAAAGAAATCCTTTAATAGACAGTAGGAAATGAGTGGGAATTAACTTATGTATTGCTAGGCTTAATAAGCAGTTAAAAAGTTTTTTGATTGCAGCAAAGCTTTGGGTAGCAAGACAGTATAAATGTTATTGGACCATCAGATTTTTATAAAGTATGTTTATTGTCAAACAACCGTAGGTAGTTATTACACACACAGGAAATAAACTATGCGTAGATGTATAATCAAAGTACACAACTCTTATTGTTTGTCGAACATTTATTGCAGATGGTATTTTAATTTTTTCACACTTTTGTTTTTGTTTCTCGTTGATAGTTGAAGCGGAAATGAAATGATGTTTTTTGACAATCGGATTACTGATAGGGGGAATGACAAGTTATTGCTTGTAGGAACCATTTCCTGTTGACTTTAAAACAAACACGTCAATTCTGCCAGATTAGTACTGCCGGGGATGAGTAACTTAAGTAGTATGTTGGTTGGTCAGTTTGCACTAATTTGTGGAACTCAAGTAATTATTTGAGATGTTTGATTATAATAATAATTTGCTTCATTATTCTTTTAAATTTTTTTCAGTATAATAATGTATTTTTTATATCTTGTGCTCCACAAGGTCTTGCGTTTCTAAAATAGGCATGGGATTTAAGACTTCAAAGTGTCTGAGTAATTTTTTTTACTCCCATAGACCTTTGGATAAAAACGCAGGAGACCCATCCCCAAGATGCCATAATGAACTTTCTCGATTTTCATTATATCCTTGTCCTCCCATGTGTAACATATAACCAGTTTAACGTTTGACAATTCTCATGATTTTGTGCAACAATGTTTAGTGCTAAAGGGACTTGAGTGCACGGTGTAATTCTTATATAGCTGACCGAGAAGCTTCTCTGATTTAAATCCTTCTCATGGACTTATTTTTTTTAGGTAAGTTTGGGGTTGAAGACCTTGAAGTGCAGCAGTGATCTTTTCTTTTTCTCGAAAAATTTGATGTGGTTGAGAAATATCGGTAACTTGTTACTGAGAATCCTTGGAAAATCACTCTCTGTTTTCGACTCTACTGAATGTGTTACTATAATTATATTCTTTCCCATTATCGTTCACAGAGTGTTCTTCAGAACACAGTACATGTTTTTTCTCTTAAATTGGCTGACGTTTCATTCTACTTGGTATTTGAGTCTTTTAAACCAATCGACCATTTGAGACATTGGAAAATCCTTACACCCAAAATAATCGAGTTGAAGTTGCAGTCACTAATTTTAAAAGTTGTTGTCACTATGCCACCTGATCGGCAAAGGCCAGATCGAGAACCACCAAATTCATCATGGCAAAAGGCTAAGTTGTACGCCTGCCGTTAACCGTAGCATTGCGCATCCTTCAGGTGACTGTACGATTTGGCTCGTTTTCACTTCAATTTTGAGGGAGAACACTCTGGGGTACGTCAGGAGCCTCCCACCTCTCTTCCTCTTCCACCAACTTTATAAAAGCTTTTGCGACTCGACGGCTATTTAAAGTACCCCCATGTCCCGAAAGCACTATGCATTTACAAACATCCATGCCTGCTCCGGGATTTGAACTCAGACTCTACAGCAGAAGTAGGCATTAAGTCAATCGCGATCGACCGGTATATACTAAAAGAAACATATTTGTGGAAAAACCACTGCCAGCTAGACTAGAGACTGGGTGGATCGCAACACCTTGAAAAAGTTAGAAGTAGCCCGTACCCTGGATAAGTCTGCTCACCCCTGCTCTACGGCATAGCAGTCAGCGTCGCTAACCTCTATACCGGATGGGCAACCAAAACAAGAAATTGAGGTTATGGTCGCAAGATCATGGCCAGCGTTCTTTTAGTTTAGTGATGAGCTCGAGACTTTGACGTTAAAGACCCACTATATAGCGAGGATAATGCAAGTTAAATTTTTACAGACTCAAATTTCTTACGTCGGTGTGGTGTAAATGCTGCAAGTCAACAGAAGTGTCATCCTTATCGAAATGATGCACATCATGGCATCGTAATGGCATATAAATGGCCGGACATTTAAATGGGCACCGTGGCTCAAAATTACGAGGTCCATTGCCATTGGTCCCAGTGTTATTTCTAAGCGTTTTCTTAATCAGCAGTCGATCAACGCTGCACACAATTTATTAAGGTTACATTGCAATTTTCAGTTATTAGCTTCTATTTAAATTTTAACTTATTGCAGTCTCGTAAAAATATTAAAAATATAAATAATTGTCATATGTAAATATTTTTGACCTTACTGAAGATCAACTATTAACTTTGCCGTAAATTTTGCTTTTATCCGTTGCAATGCCTCGTAATTTCTTTTTTAAATGAAGACAATTTAAACTTGATGGGTAATTTTTACTCGGAACATTTCCCTTTTCTCAACGCCAGTTTCTTTTTCTAAAAAAAAGTTAAAACTAAACTTTGAACTTTCTCCCATCCTGTTTCTCGAATGTTTTCTCGCACTCTCATTCTAAGCTCTAAAAGATTTACTTTATAAAAGAACATATCATGCTAATTATCTCGTTGTAAGATAATTTACTTCTAGTCTAACCATTCACCATCGCTGCACCCTTTGCGATGCAACCCCAAGATGCCTCCAAACAACTTTGCTTAGTGTTTACCACTCTCTACGACGCTCCCTTGCTAGAAAATGCTTTGCGGGGAAACCATTTGTCATTTGGCTGGGAAATGATTCTTATCACTATCCTTGATAATGTATTGCACACATGTGTCGGAAGTTTCTCCATCTCATTTCCCTTTCATCCCACTTGTTGATGCTCATGTAAATGGAGTGGAAATGCTGTTTAGAAGAAGTGTAGGTGTCGTCTTATGCAGTACTTTAAATACTGTGTAATGATGTTTCTGCAAAATAATAAAAATCAAGTCACATGAATCGCTTACAGAGAATGCGGAAACGAAATTTTTTTCTTCTTCTTTGAGAACGATTAATGCCTATACCCAAAACAAATCTTTAACTACAACCGAGAATGAAATTATGTATTTAATTCATTTAATTAACAGACGATATAAAAATTCTCAAAACTGCATTAAAGAAATGGAAGAGATTTTTTTGAAAAAATTTCGGTTTTATTCTGCATATGTTATTTTTATCATTTTCTGGTAATAACTCAGTCATTTTTCTGTCTATAAAAAAATTAAAGTATCCCACAAAGATTCGACAGCCCATTGCTGATGTTTCCCTGATTTAGGGCGTGGCCGCGATTGCCTATTGGTCAATGCCATGAACTGATGGCCAACGTTGTTGAATCGCAGGCTCGAGTCCTCATACCATTGAAGTCCAGATGATACAGTTAATTTGACTTTAAAATAGAGAAACTTCTCTGAATGCTAGAATTTCGGTTACGTATCAACAAAACATGTTGAGATCTACTTCTCGCTTCTTCGTTATCCTCCTCCAAATGCACATTCCTTAGATACCGAAGCGACGCACTCATGATAAATGTTGTAACGACTACGGCATCTAGTTATTCAAAATATGAGTTTGCCACTAAAACAAAAAGATTTTTTCTGGGTCAAAAAGACGTCACCTTAATTTGTGTTTAATTCTGCTTGTTCTACTTAATTTTGTGTCATTTCTGTATAAAGCTCAGAAATTCAATTCACACAACTCTTAAAAATGTAATTAAAAAAATCGTATTTTTTTAAAATTTAAGTATTGTTAATCATGTCTTTTTAGACCATGTCGGGAAAAAACTAATTTTTACTTTTCACTGTTTCATTTATGAAATATATTGTGAATCATATAAAAATTTAATTAGTTTTTACATAGCTCTTGAGTTTGAATTTTAATCCGTTTTCCAACAATAGATTTTGTGTTACCTTTGATTGTACTTTAGTGTTTCGCCCCTCCGATCTAGTGGTTAGCGACGCTGACAATTGTGCCGTAGGGTCGAGGTTCGAATCCCGGAGAAGGGACTGTTTGTTAATGTATTGTGCCTTTGCGGCATGGGGGTACTTTAAATAGCCATCTAGCCACAAGTCTTCTCTTGAGATTGGTGGAAGAGTAAGAGAAGTGGGAGGCCCCTGGTTGCTCCCAGATTGCTCTTCCTCGAAATTGGGGTGTAACCGAGCCAAAACGTACTGTCACCTGCTTAGTGCTCAAGGTTAAGGCTAGCGACAGGCGTACAATCTAGCCCTTTGCCATGGTGAATTCCTTGGTCCTCGATCTGGCACAGGCTGATCAGGTGGCATTAGTAATAACATATCGCAGCGTTTAACATATTAAAAACTTCATAATAAGACCTATTTATAATCCAAATAAAACTGCTAATTTCCATGCTTGCAATGATAATATGATCACCGATCACAAAATATGCAACTCTTTCAATTATAAGTAATTTTCTTTATAAAAAAAAATTATGTACCATCTTTTCATAACCATTGTCATGCATTGTCATCCACTTCTGAGCTATGGTGCAAATTTCAAGCCCCTAGCTCATCGGGAAGTTATAGTTTAAAATCAATTACAAAATTCCACCCGGGATATACATACAAGCCTCTTCGAGGACCCGGGTTTGAGATTAGAACTTCTTTTTCTGCATTTTCATTCATTGCCATCTACTTTTGAGCTATGGTCCGAATTTCAAATCTCTAGCTCATCGGGAAGTTAAAATCAATTGCAAAATTCCACCCGGACAGACAGACAAGAGAGTTAATAAAAAAAAACATGGTAATTTGGGGGCCCCTCTTTGATCCCAGAGCCACGAAATCGTATTCCCATGCCCAACTTGACCCATGCTATCGACAGATGTTTTTTGTTCGTGTAAATTTGTGAAAGTTTCGGAGTTACGGAGCCCGATGTCGAAATTGGGGCCTGCCTCTTCGGAGGCCCGGGTTCAAGATTAGAACTTTTTTTTTACATTTTCATGCATTGTCATCCACTTCTGAGCTATGGTCCGAATTTCAAGTCTCTAACTCATCGGGAAGCTAGTCTAAAATCAATTAAAAGATTCCACCCGGACAGACAAGAAAGCTAGTTAATAATAACAGGGTAAAAAGATTAAGCACATTAAACCCAAAACCAACCTATTTACTTACCATAAAATCCGACGTTTTACGCGCATCGCAACGCGCACCTGTACTTTCTATATGCAATTTTTAGTTTTTAGGTATATTCGCCGTGTAACATGCGTCCCCTTTCTGAAGAAGAAACCTGAAATGGGGGGGGGGGGTTGAAGTCATTTATTGGAGGTATTATTTTCCAAGCTTTAAAAAAAATAGGACACCTTTTGTGAGGAATGTCATTTGTTTTAACGAAACAATATTTCGATGTATGAAAAAGTCTAATTTTTTTATGATCTCTTTTTTTATTTCTGCTTTTGAAGACATCATTTTTGTACCCGGCGTACATCGCGTACCCGTAAAATCCGATTTTTTTTTTGTTAAGAGTGTGCGCAATACACCGAATTTTACGGTAAGTACCTTCTCGAGAATAAATGAAATGATTTCAATGCACAAAACCCTATTCAAACCTCGACGCTCTGTGGTCATTTCATATCCAGACAGCTGTTGCGGCCAGGAAGAGGAAAAAAATAGATTCCTCTGTGGGAAATGCCTAGAAGCGTTGGACCAATCAAGATGAAACAGTGGAATATTTTATCTCGACACTTTCTTGCTTTATGCGTAATTACCTTACATACCGCAAAAGGCCTTTGTTGCCGCATTGTTTCGTTCGATAGTTCGATCCACCCGTCTTCTAATGTCATTCAGGATGTTACGGAATTTCTTTATAGACACGTTTCCAGTTGGGCTTTCCTCTTGATCTGGTACTCAATCTGAACGACGAAGAATCAAAGTAGGCGCTTTGAAATGATGGAATTCGAATTGAGTTCTTATACAGTTATTATTGAAGTTTATGGCGCGTGTTTGAAAAAAATATTTTCAGTATGAAAATTTTTGGGGAATAGTAATCATACAAAAAGAGATATACTGGGTCACAAGAAACCAAATTCAACTTGTGACGAATCTATACGCGTCTATGACTAACCCCTTGGGGACTCTTCTGGGGAAATATTTTGACCAACCAACTTACACCGAATGAAGAAAACGTGATTAAGCAAATTAAGTATATTATATAAATTCTGTATTCCGAGTTTTAAGAGTTAGTTGGTGAGTGGAGGATCGTGAATTTATTAAGTGCAAATCCAAGTTTATAAAAGTATCAATTGAAGAATTCCAAGAGAGGATCACTTGGAGGGGATCGAATCCAGTTAAAGATTACCGTTCAAGGCCTCAACAGTTGGACTTCAGAAGAGTACAGGTACGTGATCCTTATTTAAATAAAAGTTAAAGAGTAACTTATTAGAGCGCGGCGGAGTTGAAATTGAGCTTGTATAGGTTGTTGTGAAATCAGTTGAGGGGTCTATAATATTATCCCCAGGCTAACGGGCCTCACCTTCGCACTCTGCATACTGATCATCGTTCTTAATTGGATTCTTATTGGGCTTGTTTGATATTTTGTGACAATAAAATAATTAGAGTGAATCATGTCGACTGATTATTCAGTTCTTCCCACAAATCTACCCGGGTTCGAGAGTAGACAAGGGGGATTAGAGGTAGGCAGGAACCGGCAAGCACTACAAACTTATGGGTATGAAATTTAATTTCTGGCCTATCCTTTTGTTCTTTTTTTTCCGTTTCGTATTCCAAATGTATGTGGCCGTGGTTGAAATGTAAATGATTTTAGGTTCGAGTCCTGGGCCACTAAAGACTAACTCTATGGAAGGGTTGATGCATATTAAAATATATGGAGGCTCAAAGTCTTAAATCGATGGGGTACGTAGAGAGGATACTAGCTCAGGTGTTGTCCTCTCATTTGACCGAGGGCCATAATTTGCGCAATACGTAACCAATATTCATAGTGTAGCTTCGACATCCGACGTCAGTTAATCAATTCCTTAAACGTCTTAAATTGTGGGCCGCGAACTCCTGGGTTTTCCTTAGCCTCTTTTGGGGGGTTCGCGGTGTCTCTCGTGTAACCTCGAGATTTCCCTCTTTTACAGATTCTGAAAGGCCTCGGGGATAAATTGAAAGGTGTACCATACTAGACTAGTTCACTAAATTGTCCCCAATGAAAAAACTCTACTAAAACTTGTATTTTAATCAAGAATATCAAGTCAGGGAGGGATAATCAAAATCTTGGGGGTCCGCGATGTCATGCTGATATATAAAGAGAGACCGCGGTGATCGAAAATTTAAGAACCACTTCCTTAAGTGATATGAGATGTAAAAACAAAAACCACTCAGGCAAAAAATATACACATATGTGTGATGAAACTGAATTTTTTTAAGAAGACACTAAAGTTGTAACAAATAGATTTAATCTGTTATCAAAATGCTAGTTTGATTATAATTTCATGGAAATTTATAATAAGTATGCAATTTTAAAATTTTCATACTTAATACTACATTTTTTTAATTAAGAGAATAAAATTAAAATTAAAATGTGTGTTGTTAAATAAATAAAGAGTAAGTGAAGGAGGATAAGATGTGAAAACTATTGAGATGAGAAGGCATCGAAAATATTTTATGTTTTTATTTTCGTTGATTTATATTCGTCGATAACTCAATGAATTTAAAACGTTGACAAAAGTTTTATGAATAAAAAAAGATATCAATCATTGGCATGGTCAAGTAATTTTAGCGCGTTTTTCACATTTTGTATTTTACAATAGGAAAACTATGCGGACATTTAAATATAATTTGGCTCATCTAGGGCACAAATGCGACCCAATGCCGAAAACCCGAGGTCAGTTGGTTGCTTATTGGCTGAGAAAAAGGTACGACAAAATATGGAAAGAAGACGAAATTTGCGTCCTAATAGCGCTTTTGTTCCACTACGTGAAAAACGCGCTAAAAAGAACATGTTGTGTAACAAATATTCTTTTTAATCAGCAATTTCGCTGAAAAATATACCTAAAAATATATGTTAAAATCCTCTGACTTCGGGTGTATTTTTCTTAAAAAATAAAAATAAAATCTCCCATGCCATTTATTTATTCTAATTATTGAATTTTATTTGTTAAACTTCATCTTGTCTTGAAGAACTAATTTTATAACTTTTAGCTTAAGTTTTGGATATCTATATTGCTCTCTTTCTTTGTATATATATATATATATATATTATCACCTTTTCGTTTTAATACTTAAGTTGGATAACTTTTTTTAAAAAATAAATAGTACCTGTTGTGTGTGTGTGTTGTTTCTAATGCCACCTGTCTGACGGTGTCGGATTAGATAGTACCTATATGTGCTATACCGTCGATCAGTTTCGCAAATCAAACGAACATTGCCAATTCAGAAAATGTCTCCAAATGGTGTCCTCGTTGTTATTATTGAATTCGAACATGCGCAAGTGTCGCTGAATCTTTTAATTCAATGAAATTGATTGACAGTATAATTTGTAAGAACTAAACAGATATTTACTTTTGCAAAAACGTACCTAATAATTAAAAATAATTATTAAATTATTTATAACTATTTAACCATACAATAATTAAATAGAAATAATAAAATTAATAGAATCATGAAAACATTTGTTCTATATTTTTATCCTAATTGTCACAGTACATAGGATTCCTAGGGAGTGTGTCGTTCTTAAAATGAACAAGCAAAAAGAGAGTGAATCATTCATGAATTATTATTTAACTTTTAAAATTCGTCCTTCCTTTGAAATACACTTCTTAAAATTTAAGAAATTATGGAAATGCCTCGTGGCTGGAATTGAATGTAACATGTGTGTATGATACTCCCTTATCTGTTATACCCAAGGCATCCAAAAAATTACCAAAGCTCGAATGAATCGATATTAATCGGAATCGCTTTGGAAATTAAAGAAATCGATGGGATAAGTTCCCAAGAGTTAAACAAATTAATAAATCTAAATGAGAAAAATTCCAACCAGGAAGTGATCGCAGCCTCTGATTGTCATTGGAGAGATCGTAGTGACTTCTCCGCTTATACGGAGATTTAATTATTCTCCTTCTCAGAAAGTGAATGACCACACTTTCCTGTGTCCGACACGAAATGCTTTGAATCATTGCCATCTTTTGTCGACCGAGATGAAAAAATTGTACTCATATTATGTGGATTTAATTTATATGTCGACGACAATTCCTTTTTTTTTAAAAAAAAAACTATTACTTTTTACCTGTATACCAGTTAAGTTCAACTTTATTTAGATCTCTGGTATTATTCTCGGCTTATAATACACCTCAAAAATTTAATTATTTTTTTATAAAACCACATTTTTTGGAAATCCTTATATGGACAAGTACCAAGCTATTCAGGCTCAGAAGAAATCTCTTGTAGTTATTATACATCAAATAATAGTATACAGACGCGCTAATTTAATTTTCACTTGGTGCCGTGTTAGGTCATTGAACGAAAAACTACAAACTCTGTATTTATTTTATTATATCTATTTTTAAGACATGCTCTTAACAATGAGCAATATATATTGTTTAATGTTTCTAGAGTCTTCTATTGTTACAACCTTTAACTATATTTACAGTTGAGTTTTTTATAGTTTTAACTGGTACTGTTATGTATTAAACATT
The DNA here is from genome assembly GCA_019973975.1 of Trichonephila clavata. Taxonomy (NCBI): domain Eukaryota; kingdom Metazoa; phylum Arthropoda; class Arachnida; order Araneae; family Nephilidae; genus Trichonephila; species Trichonephila clavata. Next base: position 100,502 of record BMAO01001270.1, read on the forward strand.
TGAGTTAGAATTTTAATTGATCTGTAAAACATTGTAAAATATTTGGTTATCTTATTGTGTAAGCCAATTAGTTAAGGTCATGATGTGCTTAGTAAATTTGAGGCCTAACTCATGCAAAGGCTCATCGTGTCGAGTCGGTTAATGTCTCCTAAGTGGATTAGGATCTCAATACTCAACTAGATAAAGTTCATGTCTATAAGCTGTATTACATTCATGAAAGTTATGTTAATTCTATGGGTTGCTTCCTCAAATTTAGACCATTGTACCGTTACCTGTATTTATTAGTATTTATTTATTAAGGTACATTAAAAATGCAAGAGTAATATTTGTTCATGCGTAACAAATAAAACAAAAGCCAAATGAATGCACACAAATTTCCGAAATGGTTGCTTAGCGTGATTTGGTGTTAAAATGTAGGAAATCTCTATACACATGCCTGAAATTTCCAGCCGTTTACAGAAGCTGTCATTCCGTGGCAGACCACCGAAGAGATTGGAAATGCCAAAGAGTAGCTTTGAATTTTCGTATTGGACTAAATTGCTTCTGCTTAAGGTATCCGACTACCCTAAAATTGTAAATTTTGCCAAAAATTGACAAACTTTTTTATGATTTTATTTTATAGGCCATCTCTTTAGCTTTACAAAAATACCAAGTTTTTATTTTTCAATTCACTAGAACAAAAACTACAAGTGTTTTAGTAAAATCAGATGTCCTCACCTTTAGCTATATGTCATAATTTAAAATGCGTTTTACTCGATATGTATTTTTTTGAAAATAATCAAATTGCTCAGTGATTAATCAGTGATTGCTAAAATAGTTTTGAAAATGATTAACTGAAATTTTTGTGTATGTTCTGTATAATAGTAGAAGTGTTTTAATCTTCAGATTTATCAATCACTGTTTTACTTTAAAATTTACTGTCCCTTATGCTAATATAATCACTGTTTTTTAGCAACTTCATATAATAAATAAGATAAAGGGCTCTAATTTTTGGTAAAAATTAAAACATCTCTTATCCTGAACGCGATACAAAAATTGAAAAACATAGCAAAACACCAGATTTGAAAAATTGAAAATTTATTCATAAACTTTTTGTACCAAATGGGCCTCTTTTATGTTATTTTTTGTAAATTTTTACCCATTTTTAGTTATAATAATTTATTTTTATCGTCTTATTTTTACTTGTAGTATATTTTTCTTAAAATGTTCTAAACATATCTAAAAACAACAAAAAAATGACCATATTTCTATTTTTTTTTTTTTTAAAGTTCCTGAAAATTATCCTGAAATTTAAAATCTATTTTTTTTAAAAAATTCAGCAAAAATTTAATTGTCTTGGCAAAATTTAAGTCCAGAGAGAAGATATTTAAATCCCCCCCCCCCGACAACGTGTTTTATTGATGCAACATAGAATTTGCAAGATATACTTTAGAAAGTTTCTTAGAGCTTAATTATTCAGGAAATCAAACTATTATTACGTAATTCGCTACCTTCCTTGATATTATTATATTTAGCGATTTCTGACAACGTGTAGTACGATGTGATAAATTGGTTGAAAGCAATAAAATAATATAAATATTAACAAATTCTTTGTAAATAAAATGTGAACAAACACAAATGCGTAATAAAATAAAAGCAAAATAATATAAATTAAAAACAAACTCACTCATATTCGCATGGTTTTTTTTCTCTCTTATATTTAAAACAGAAACACATTCCCCCCCCCCAAATAACGTGACACACAAAAAAAAATTTCGCCTAATCTCTGCTTTAATCCTTGTTTATTGCTTTATTGTTCTTTCTCAAACTTTATTGTTTGTGATTGTAGCTTAGAATTAAAAATGACAGGTAACAAATAAAAGAGGCGCAATAATAAAAATCCCGAGAGCATTCTTCAGAATATTGTATAAGTAACGACGATGTGTTAAATTATTGCAATGGCTGTCACATATAAGTATTATTGTAAATGCAAATGCAATTTAGATAGTGTCATTTTTATTTATTTATCTTTGAAAATATTACTAATAAACTTGAGATGAAAATGTGTTCAAAATTCTGTTACATTTTCATTGTACAGTCACAGTATTCTGATAATATTTTTCAGGTTTAGGAATCCAACTTTTAAATATTGTCCTGTGCAATTCGAGAGTTTCTGAATTATATATATACATATCTAATTTTCCATATTTCCATTGATGAGGAATAGAGAGAGAATTTATAGATTAATATACTAACTTTTAAAATAATCAGAGGACTTTCAAAGTTCGTCTCCAATCGTATTAAGCGGCCTTCACGCATTTTAATTTTATCTTTAATTAAGTTGAATGGTTGCTAATAAACTATTGTGCAACAGCCCTTGTTCGTGTGTCATGAGTTCGAGTCCTGGTACCACTGAAGATCCGCCTTGTAGAGGGGCTGGTGGACATCATGTTTAATCTATCAAGATTCAGAGTCTCCCCGTTGCCATGGGGTGAAATTTCGGAGAGGGTGCCAGGTCAGGTGTCGTTTTCGTCACTTGACCGAGGTTCAAAATGATGAGGTCCGTTGCCAATAGCTGTCATGTTTCTTTATAGCGTGACGTTAATAAACATTCACAAACTCTTAGAAATCTCAAGTGTCTTATCCTCAACACTTGAACTGAGTTCAATATTACGAGGTCAGCTGCCAATAGTCCTCGTGTAATTCGAAGTACGACACCAATAAACAAGCAAAGCAAGCAAAAGCACGGCTGAAGGAAAATTTAAAGGAGGAATTATTTGGATTACGTGTCACTAACGCTAATTATAGATATTTTCAATGTATTATTGAGGCTACCGTCAATCAGTTACTTTGAATTAATATAATATTAATCTATATCTGGGAATTTCTATTCTGCTCTACAAATATATACATAGACCATTATATTCAGTTCATTTATTCAGTTGATTGGAATAAATGCATCCGATAACTGAAAAACATACAGGGTTCTGTGGAATTTAATTTTTTTTCTAGGTTTTAAAAAAATTTGTGTTTGTGTGTTTATTTAGTAATTCAAAAAATGTTATTTTTTGAAACTATCATTATTTGTTACTCGTACGCTCAAATATATACAAGAATCTAGATTTAAGAGGGTAATTTGAAATTATATGTTGCGTTCTGAAATGAAAATAGTTGAATAAAAGAGACCAAAGAAAACTCCGCAATTTACAGGAGTTTGCATTCTTTTTCTATTGAACTTAAATAAAAAAAAATAAACTATTTCATTTCAAGAACTTTGCGCTCTTAAAAGATTTAAGAAAGATAATTTTATTTGTTGAATAATAATAATATAATTATAAAAAAATGGACGTTAGCTGTAGAAATTTATTGACATAACCGAAAATCATTAATAGGAATAAAATAAAATTTTTCTACTTACCTGTAGCTTTAAATAACTGAAAAACATGACTTAATTATTTTTAATGAGTGCGTACAATTCTTCTTTATAAGTTCTCTTTTCATTTTAAACATTTGAAAGCTTGATTATATACTTCATTGTATTAAGGGAGTTTAGTTTTTCTTTACTTTTCTTTTTTTAAATAGCCTATTTGTAAGAGAGAGGGATGAGAATATTTCTTTTTTTTTTCCTCTTAAAAATTATTTCAAAGCACCCTTCCAACAATCTTACACCATTTCGTTATTTCAAAAGAGCTGTAGAATAATAATTTCAAATATTTTTTTTTACAATTAATAGAGTCCATCTTTATTTTAATAATTACTATATGCTAGATTTTTGGTGTCACAATGTGACATTTATTGATTTTGCTGTTTAATTATGAAGTACCTTGCTAAAGTTATAGTTTAATAATGTTTATTTATCACATTACTTACAATAACTTCACTTTTGAATATTTTAAATCCATAAAAAAATATGTTGCATTATTTTTTTAGAATGTTTCCAATAGTAAAAAAATACTGCTTTCTAAAATAAATAATTTTCAAAGCCACAAGAAAAGGTAGATTCAGTACTATTTTATTCACTGGGCACTTTGGGCGGGCGCCCAGGGGCCCGGATAAGCTGGACTTAACCAGATTTTCTAGTTATAAATTTCGATCCACCAGTGCGAATTGAATTGTCAATTTAAAAGCAGATATTTTTCTGTAAATCATTATTCTAAGAACTATAAAATTTTGAGAAGCACAATAAATAATATTTTAAGCATAAAATGTTATCAATAATTTTATTGAGCTTTACTTCTTGTAAAATGTGACATAGTTAAAGACCAGTTAAAAACCCCATACATATGATATATACACGAAAGAAATTTTTTTCATATTTGAAACGAATAGATCTCCATAATGTACAGAAAACAAAACTGCATGTATACAAAAATCTGAAACTGCATGATAAATATGGAATGAATTTCCATATTATATATGGGCTTAATATCTGTGACATGTATGAAATGAATCTCTAGGGTATGCATTGAATGGATTTATACATATAGGATATGTATAAAAGGAATCTCTAGGATATATAAGGAATTAATCTCTCTCTTCTCTATGGTATGCAATTAGTGAATTATGTATTTCTATAGAATAAATATGAGACGCGTGTAAGGAATGAATCTCTATGATATGCATGGAAGGAATCTCCATGATATATGTGGAATGTGAATTACTTATTTATTCAAGAAAAATGAAACAGAAATAATACACAGAATAAAAATTGTTATAAAACACAAAATCATAATATATATCTTTCGCACATTAGTAAATTATGTACTAAAATGATACATTTAATCCAATAACTATGAATTAAGTTTTACTATTGTAACATTTTCAGTTCCATTGCGGCTCTTGGAGTTTGACTTGAGAATTAGATAATTTATTAAATTTCACTCTTTTTTTTAATTTCGAATTAATAACTGTTTCTCAAATATGAATTTAATCTATTTTTGGAAAACCTGGCTTTTAAAACATTTATTTTAATGAACGTTTATGTTAATTCAAAACATTAATTAAAATATTTTTAAGCAAACAATGCATAATTTTAAGAATATTTAATCACGATAATTCTTCTGCTCATAATTTCGAATAAACTTTAAAAAAAATTCATTAAAAATTAAACAGATTTATTTGGTTCCGTGAACAATTTTTTGCGCTTTTAGAAGAGGATCTACTATTAACCTAATTCCGATAATTATTGAACAAAACACGCATATAATACATTTTATGCATATTGGACAAATTTTCTATTATAACTTCTGCAAGACTATAATTATATTTAAAGACAAATTGTGTACGATGGAATTTTGTACATCTTTCTACATTATTTTTTTTAAAATTATCTCCTTCTCACAAATAAAAAGCAGCTATTAGAGTTTATAAAATTGTTATTCTTAGCAATTAAAAATAACTATTTTTATATTACTTTTTAAATTTATAATAATAAATAAACATAATTTCAAACACTAGATCATGTGTTTGTTACAATGGTTTACTAATCTAATTTTATTTTATGAATTTAATTAGATTGCTCTTATCCTCCTATTTTTAAAAATAATTACATCTATTTTGAGACAAAAGGCACAATCGAGATAAATAATGACTTCTCAGAAAAAAGTATTCTTTTAAATACATATCCTTCTAAAGATATTTTTTTGGACATTCCATGAAATGTATTATTTTGCAAAATCCATTTTCAAACAATTATATTTGTACTTTATAACGCAAATATTTTGTACTTAAGCAGGAGTAAAGGGATTTTTGAATGTTTATAAGATTTAAATATTTTTGTATTTGTTGTGTGTGGAATGTCCAGTTACACTTATCCGATAATGACGCTCATTTGTGAAGGTAACCTGCTTTGTAGTCTATTGAGTAGGGATCAACTCCAAAGTGGGTTTACAGGAAGTTAGGCGGTGTTGTAGAAATTGCATTTAAATTATTATTCTTGAACTATATTTTTAAAATAATTATATATGTATAATCTAATTCAACTGACACTAAATAAAAAAATATCCATTTATACGATTTTTCAAAGTCTCGGTTCCTTATATATTCCTTCCACCTAAGAAGACAAAACATTTTTTCTAAAAGTAATTTTTACATTGAAATACTATTTCACATGCTTTTGTGGGTTTTTCCAATTTCTTGTTGAAATTATGGTTTACCTCTATTCTTTCTCTGAAATATTTTGGACATTGTTGACATCGTTGAATATGTGAGATCATTTCTCGATTTCGCCAAATCCGTCGTTTTAAGGATGGGTGCTTGACTAATGGCCGGTGCAAAGTGAAGTGGATAAGTCGGGTAAAAAATTTATATATATATATATATAAGTGTGGTCTTTTAAACTTTATATAAGTTGAAAATACTCGAGCTCCTTTATTTTGATGAGAAAAGTTCAGTCCTACCTTTTAATCTTTTATTCGACTTTATTTTTTATTCAGCAATAATTCTCTTATGAAATAAGTATAATCGGAAAAAAGAATGTTTCATTGCAATGAAATTTAGAACATTTTATGAAAACATTTTTTGTCCTTTAATTTATTTTATCTACTCATTTAATTTTTTAATGCTCCTTTATCACCCGTTATTTTGTTTAAAGATAAAAATGTGTGTACACTTTTTATGTAAGAGTATTATTTTTTGAAGGATACGTAACGTGCAGATAAAAAGAATACTTTCTCTCTACCTGTAGTTTCATGATAAATGCTATAAAGATGCGCTTTACATTGAAAGAAGGATAAATGTCACTGATTGCTGTTTTGAGTCTCATTCTAATGTTGGTAATGAATTATTTTTTCTTGCTTGACGATTCGACACTTTGGATAGAATTCAAAAAAATCTTTGGACTTCCCTTAACTGAAATATTGTGTTGGGTCAGTGCACATTTTACTTATGCTTTTATCTTTATATTTTGGTGTTAAGAATATTCAGAATACTTATAAGCATTTGAAGAAAATAAAACGAAAATTCAATTCATTTTCTCGGAAAAATTTTTTTGAGTTACAAAAGGTGATTTAAAAATCTTGATATTGTTCTAAAAGAAGAACTGTTAATGAGTGTTTGCAACTGTTTTATGCATGTAAAAAGAACTTTTATTTTATTCATAAAAATATATGTGGGCCAATTCTATGTGAAGGAAAAGTGTCAAGTCAGTTTCTAAATTCGTATTTATAAATAGGAATGTAAATTCGGGATTTGTTAACGTAATTTATAAATTCTATTTAACTATTTACATAATTTTATTTTTATATTATGTATTGTTGTATTATAAGTCATACTTACAAATAAATTTCCAGATGAGATAAAATACTAATTTTTGTTATAAGGATTATTTCCTTTCCATAAATCATGATGCCCTTAACCTTTTTAATCATTAGAATTCATGATGAAATGATTCAATATCCTTTTAATTTCGTTAAATATCAGAGATATTTTCCAAACTGTGCAAAACTTGTCATATTTTAATACTTATTTTCAATTGTAAAGTAATATAAAGGAATAGAAACTGAAGTAATTACGGGGAAGCTGAATGGCACAAACCTGTCACGAACCAGGAACGGAAATCTGTAAAAATTTTGCTACTGCTCTAACTCTACTTCATTAACAATAATTAAAAAAGAGAGCATAATTATATAAATATTTGAAATATTTTTATTTCATATATGTATATATTTATATCTATGCAAACATATATTTTTTGAACATATATATATATTGCATTATCCTGTAACACGAAATTCTTTTTACGCGAAGAAATATTTCAGTCCTTTCAGTTTCATGTTAAACGATTTTCGCTGTAATCTTCAGATTTCCTTAGAATTTTAGGAAATTACGTTTGGAGTAAAGTTTAAAAAATAATTTGTCGAGCATGCACCAAGTTTACGGCAGTCAAAAATGTAACCTGTCATTAATGGATGAATTTTGTCCTCATCAACAACCAGCGATTCTACTATGTGTTACAGTAAATCAGAAATGTGCAGAAATGAGAATTTTTTTTTAATGTTATTTCAAAATCGTGTATAATATTCCAAACAATTATAAAAACTGAAATAAAACTGCGAATAACTCTTCATGGTGCTTTTTTTTTAAATTCTCACTAAAATGCTGTGGGAACCTCTGGTTACTCCTTACATCCGAACCCTCTTCTCTAATTGTAAACCCGGCTAGATGTGTAGGAGGAATAGAACAATCCACAGCCATTATTTCAAATCTAATTAATTTATTAATTCTTATTAACACACATCAACCAGATACAATACAATGCTAATTATGGCATATGAACTATGGTAGAGTGCAGAGGTGAGATACTCTAATACTATTCCAGACCCTCAACTGAATCTAAGACAGCTTAAATGCGCTCAATTACAACTATGTCGCACACTAATAACTAACTTCTATTTAATTAAGAACACAGTACCTGAAGCTTTAATATATCGAATCCTACATTGGATTTTGCAGGCACTCTCTTTAGCTTGTTCAATTGACGATGGCTCCACGCTCTGCAATCTTTAACCAGTTCTCCGACTTCAAGTTCACTCCTACTTGCACACATCTAACGTATCAACTTCAGCTTTTCAACACACACAACAACGTGTCAACAAATCACTTGCTCCCTTCCTTTCCTTCACTTTATTTCACTTGACTTAACCTAACTTCTTACTTCCCTTTTTTGCCAACTCGCGAAAACCGAATTTACATAAAATACCTCATTTACATAAATCACGTTTGGTTTCTCGATGAAAGTTGGTTGAAATATATACTTTGTTTAAAGAGCTAAGAAGATATTAGTTGAACCGCGTATAGATCCGTCACAATGCAACTCAATTTTTTCATTCATAAAGTTTTTACAACTCTGTGTTCTACTTTTACACAAAGCTTCTTTCAAACTGTCCATGATAGACATTTTTAACCAAATAATAATTTTAGACCTCGTAATTTTAAGGTTATCAGATAAGACAATCCTTTTTTACTCTTTTATCTGAGACCATATCACATCGTCTTAAAAACTGTTCTTTATCATCCTTCTGTTTGAGGCATAAACCACTCGAGATAAGAGCAACAGATTGTTATTGGACACTTTAAGACTAGAATATAAATTACGACGAACTTTTTGAGTTGTTTTTGGATCTGTTTGTCTAAGCGAGTCACGTAAGAAATCAACACAGAAAGTGATGGTTATCTGGGAGAAACGAGATACTTTGAATCGAGGGATCTCCTAAATCTTAACGATCGAAAAATTGGTGTATGACAGTTAAAATTTTGTTGTATTCAGGATACCGGTGACTTTACACTGTAAAAGACAGTACAATCCTTTCAACTATATTGTTTTACTTAACCGATGCTTATTCTACAATGCATTGTACAGGTCATTGATCTCACTAAGAAAGTAATTTTGCTTAAAAATGTTTTTGTTTGCTCTTTTCTCTATTGCGAAAACCTCAACTTCATTTCTTGGTTGTAGCGCAGATAAAAGAGTTTCAACGCTTTTTAAAATATCGTATGTACCTCATAACTATATATATATGATCATAATGCATTTTACATGTATTAGAAACATTTTACTTTGAATACACCATACTTAAGTGGTTCTTAACCTATGATCCGCGGACCCCTGGGAGTCACCAGCACCTGAAGATCCACAAAGGTCTCTCATTTGATGTTAATTTTTCTCTCTTTTAGAGACTGAAATGCGTAGAAAATATGAATGAAATGAAATCTACTAAATCACTAAATTACCCCCAATAAGTACTACTAAAAAACTACATGTATTTCGATCAAGAATGTTAATTCAGGTAGTATTAAAATAGTGTTTTGTATTATTTTTAATTAGATGTTTACTGTTTTCTTAAAGAAAAAAGGGAGTGTTAAAAAGTTTGTATAAGTAGTAGAGAAAGTCTTAGGATCATTGAGGAACCTGGCTGTGGGAGTCAGGAAGGGGTGTCAGAATCTAGGGGGTTCATGATGTCAGGCTGATACATAAAGGGGGGCGCGAAAATCGAAAGTTCAAGAACCGCCGTACAGTATTCTGTTCTATCCACTGTATTTCTAGCTAGTTCTTATTTATTTACCAAAGTTCGTATTTGCCTACCTTTTCAACGACTCCATGCTATGAAGTGACCACGATGGCGTAGTGGTCATGGTCACAAACTCGTGGTCGGCATTCTCGATTTTAGGGTTCAAGTTCTGCTGCCACTGAAGACCGACTGTATGGAGGAGCTGATGCACGTTAAACCTGTCATGGCTTAAAGTCCTCACACTGGTTTGGCATGGAAGTTTGGAGAGAAGGCTGCCAACTAGGAGTTGTCTTCGTCACTTGAAAATGACTCAAAATTACGAGGGTTGTCACCAATAGCCCATGTGTTGCTTTGAAGTGCAGCGTTTATTAAAATTCAATCAATCAGCTTCCTTCAGACGGCGATCCAACCAAAATATTTCTCTTCAACCAACTGTTCGGTGTCAATAGCCTTAAATTGTTACAGGTGTCTTGATCATTTACTTGATTCTGATTTACGATTCAGCTCTATAGCCTATTATGTTACAAATTGATTTCAGACTAAAATTGAAATCCAATTTCAAAACGAAATATGATGTTAGATAACTATATAATCTCAACTCTTAATTTATAATTTTTTAATTTTTTTCATTTTTATTAATATTAGTGCTATAAACAAAAACTTAAAAGAATTTTGTCACAAGCTTTTATAAACCTTTTCCAAATAGACTGACTCTGAACTTATATAGAGCAATTCTTTTTTTATGCCAGAAATAGAAAAAAATATATAGTTCAAACACAGTGTTAAGTCATTTTAGTAATGGTCAAAAACAAATTTTTTCTGCATCTAAGCATGTTTTAAAGGTACGAGTTTTCTTCGAAGGGAACGTTAATTTATGCTGTAATTTATTTATATAATATGGCATAGAATAGTAATACATGTAAAAGTAGTAAATTAGGACTTTTAAAGTTGATTCCTTTTTTAAAGAATTTCTTCTTTCATACAATGAAGATTGTTATAATGCACCCTTCCCCTCTCTAAAAAATCACGAAACATTAGTTTTGTTCATTTTGTTAGTAAAATATTTATTTTACATTTTCAAACTGACAACTTTTTTTAGTAAAAAAATCACTTAGAAAGTATTTGACAATGTGGAAGTAATTTTTATTTCATTATGATACTAGCTTTTAGAAAAAAATATGTGTAATTTTTTCCCCAGTAAAATGTCGAAATATATAAATTGTTTTGTTGTCTTTCCTGAAAAACGCTATTTTTTTAAAGATTTCGAAAGTTCAAAAAAGAGTCTTTTAACCGCAATGTTCTTTTAAGAATAATGCTATTTCTACAGTAGTAAATTCCTTTATTTGTGAAACTAGCTTTGGAAAAGCAATAAAGCGAAGCTAATTTTGTCAACATTTTTATTGTTGTTAAAATGTATTATAAAAACACTCGGGACTGTGAAAGCAGTTTGGATGGGTTGGTTTACCTTCGCATTTATAATTCAATTTTACTTTTTGTTATCAGCAATAGAAATCATTCTGATCCCCAGAAAACACTGATCAATTTTTAAAATAACATATACTTGTCTTCTCAAAATTATAATAATTGTATATGCTTTTTTATAATAGTTTGAAGAAATATTTCATGGAAGAAACATCTCATTTTTGTAAGTTTCCGAATTAAAATTAAACAATATAATATTTGGTCTAGCAAATTCAGCTTAGCATTTTAATATGAGATAAAACAAGAACGTTTGCAATACATTCGACCAATAGAACTTATGCATTTAATAACTTGAAGACTAGAGTTAATTGGTTTTAATTAAGGACAATTTTAACGCAGGATCCTATGACACAAATAATAATAATAATAAAAACATTTGTATTTTTTGATGATGCGTCCAGTTAAAAACCCTAATTTTAGATCTGTTATCCAATTAGTTTTAAATGTATTTGAAGTTTTTCCTGAGATTTGTCAGTTATTAAAACTATTCTTTTACAATTTTAAATTTCATTTTCCGAAGTCAGGATATTTTTTTACCGATCCGTTTAACTTTTATCTGAGGTCTAGTCACGATAGCCTAGTAGTTATGGTCAACGAACTCGTGGCCGACTGACATGAGTTCAAGTCCTAGTGCCACTAAAGACCCGCCTTGTAGAGGTGCTGATACGCGTTAAATATGTCAAGGCTCAAAGGCCTCGTGTTGGTGTGGATGTTCAGAGGAGGGAGTGACATCTCAGGTGTCGTCTTCCTCACTTAAAAAGGTTCAAATTTACGAGGTCCTTCACCAAAAACTCTTGTGTTGCCTCAGAATATTACGTGAATATACATTCATTTAGTTTCTCTTAGGCCTTTTTTCAGCTCGAAATAGTGTTGAAATACTTAGTAGATACTTTCATGTATATGATGTATAAGAGTTAGTAAAGATTTTAAGTCCGAAAGTTCTCATTATTTTTTTTTTTTTTTCTTGAAAGACGCCAAAGTTAATACTTTTTAAACCTTCATATTTTTAAAAAAATAATTGCAAAAAATATTTATTTAAATTCAGCAAAGAATTATGTTCTCAATTTCATACAAACTTTTGCTCCCAGTAATCCAAATAATGAGTAAATCATTCAAACTTACTAAAAATATTAAAAATTGAATATTTTATTAAAATTCTAGAAAACTTAAGCAGTAAAAGATATCTAAATTTTTGACGTAATGGTTTGCGTCCAATTGATGTATTTGTTTCCCAAAATCAATTGAATGATAGTCTGTAAAAAAAATTGTAACTCTACTTTTAATATTGCTCTCTCGAAAATATTTTTGTAGTACATAAATATTTGTTCTTGCTGTTGAGGGTATTACTACTGTTTCATTAAATGGAATAAAAAATCTATATCACACAGAGATGTGTATAACATTTATCTATATCAGTATAAAAAGGGTATAATATATTAATAAATATTATAACAAAATTACAAAGCTTAATGTTAGTAATAATCACACACATTTATCCCCAGTTTTTAATAACAATCGAGAGACACAAGTTTTGTCAATGCTTAATTACTGTAATCCATTTCTCTAATATGTGTATTTTTCACAACCAGTTCTTTGAAAATAAATCTACATTTGTTTTCAAAAAGATATTTATGTAATTCCTTCGTATGCTTGAAATCGTATTTATTTAGCTTTAGCTGACCTTTAAACTTGATAAGTTTGGTATGGAACAGAAATCATGCTCTATTGGCTTTCATTTGATACAGTGTTAAGATTATTAATATCTTAATCAAGTGTGGCTGAAATAGGCAAGTAGTCACACGCGAGCCCGGCATTATTTCTGTCCAGTCTGGAAATTGGAGTCTTTTAGAGGAGTATCACTAAATATCTGCCGTGTAGAGAATAGAGTGTTCAAATCGCATACATCCAATACAAGCGTAAGAATTTTATATTTTGTTCTAATATGATTTGATAATTTACCAGCTTCTCTGACTAGATAATTCTTTTACGATCGTCTGCTATTATAAAATCTGTTCTTAAAAGTAGTGAAACATATATAAACAAAGCATATATTAAACAGAATTCTTATGTTTTAAAAACATTATTATTTTTTAAATTTTCGTTAATTTTTTTTTTTTTTTTTTTTTTTTTCATTACGATATCTATATTTTTTTAAGATTAAAACGTTCGTTTTTTATGCTAAAGAATTATTATAATGAGGATGAGAGGATTATATACGTATTAATTCTTTTTCTTCTGTTTTAATATAAGTGTTCTGATATAAGAATATTATATATTAACAAAATCAAATTAAGAGATTCTTATGTAAAAATATTATTTTTTAATTTTGTTTTTTTTTTTTTTTTTTTAGTTTAAATTACATATTATATTTTGTTTAAGATAAGAAAAAAAAAAAAAAAAAAATATAATAAATGAAGAAATATACCGTATAAATTCGATAGTCTTGCTCTCTGTTTTAATATGAAGGTGTTACTGACTATAAGAATATTTATATATTAATTTTCCCCCTCAAAATCAAAATTAAGGACGGATGGTTAAGAAGTCTTAATAGTAAATATACCTAATATCACCCCGGTATAAAATACTTCTAAACTTTAAATGTATATACATTTCATTTTTTAAAAAAATTTATTTTGATAAATTGTAATATTATTTCATTTTGGTGAGGTAATTTTTTTATGTTTTAGAAGTGTGTGTTATTGATTCATAAACTCTAAAAAAATAACAAATGCACCGCAGGGATAATATAAATAAATATTGCAAGAAATATATATAGCATGAATAACAAACAAGATATCAATCATTGGCATGGTCAAGTAATTTTATCTCGTTTTTCACATGTTGTATTTTACAATAATGCAACTAATGAATTTTTTACTAACAGAAAGTAGTACTATACTTTAAAAAAAATTAACAAAATTAAAATTTTTTTTTAAAATTATTAAATTTAAATATGATTCGGCTCATCTAGGGCACAAATGCGACCCAATGCCAAAAATCCGAGGTCAATCGGTTAATTATTGGCTGAGAAAAAGGTACGACAAAATATGGAACGAAGACGAAGACGAAATTTGCGTCCTAATAGGGCTTTTTTTCCACTACGTGAAAAACGCGCTAAAAATAAATGCCGTGTATGAGAGACGCTGTTCTATGATATATTATTAAATAGACTTGAAGAACCTTTCCATAAAAAAAATTAGACATACACGAATATACAAGTTGATATTTATCTGTTACTTAATTCAATAAATTTATACTATATGTAAATGTTTTGTAAATTGAATGTTAAAAATAAAGTATGGAATTTTTTAGCAGAGTTTTTAAGTATAAAGGCACTACAATATACTTAGGATTATGCATAAATATTGTTTATTTTCTATCAGTTGTATCCTTTGCTCTATTAAAAGACTGTTTCATAAAATATATTCTTATGAGTGTTCTGTAAATATTATTTTTGGGAAGACAAACTTAATTATAAAAGCATTTGTGAGATTTATTTCGTAAATATCTTTCATTGAATTAAATTAACTATTTAAAATAGTCAAAAAAATTGCAGCCAACATCAGATTTTTTCCACAGTTTTCGAGGTATCGAAATTTACCATATTATTTACACTCGCTTCTTTAATGTAAAATTTTGTTTAAAAATAATGAGAAGATATGCACTGAACTAATTTGACTTCTTAAAATTGTATAATACTGTAATTTTTATACATATCAGCTTGATTCTGTATCTAATAGAAAATACGCAATTTTCTTATAGAATTACTTTATTAAAATTTTCTTATAGAATTACTTTATTAAAATTTTCTTATAGAATTACTTTATTAAAATTTTCTTATAGAATTACTTTATTAAAATTTTCTTATAGAATTACTTTATTAAAATTTTCTTACAGAATTACTTTATTAAAATTTTCTTATAGAATTACTTTATAACAATTTTCTTATAGAATTACTGTATTACAATTTTCTTATAAAATTACTTTATAACAATTTTCTTATAAAATTACTGTATTACAATTTTCTTATAAAATTACTGTATTACAATTTTCTTATAAAATTACTGTATTACAATTTTCTTATAAAATTACTGTATTACAATTTTCTTATAAAATTACTGTATTACAATTTTCTTATAAAATTACTGTATTACAATTTTCTTATAAAATTACTGTATTACAATTTTCTTATAGAATTACTTTATTACAATTTTCTTATTAGAGAAAGGTGGTCCCTCCCCTCCCCCCCCTTTTCCCCCCAAAAAATAAAATTTCTTAAAAACTTTGAAATGCTGTTTTTTTTTTTTAACCCAAGCAAAACAAAGTCTTTTTTTTTGTACAATGTTGATACTTGGATTGGAAATTCAAGATTTCTTGGTTGGTTTCTCAAACATTTAAAGCTGCCATAAGAAACCGTAGTTATTTTTAAAAACCTTTCTCGCTGTGGAGGATTTTTTCGTAATTTTAGGAGTGGCCTGAACTTTGATAAAAATTGCTATATTGCGTAAGTTCAAATATGTTAGCAATTTTGATTTAAGAAAATATTATATTTCTGGACACGCGGAAATGAAGCATAATTGTACACACATAACACCGTTACACTGAGAAAAGATTTCTACTTGAAGCCTCACCCTGAACACAAATATACACTTAAGTATTTGACAAAATTTGACCTTTCTCGTGCTATTCAATCAGGTTGCAATTTATCGAACCAAACCCTCCTAACTCGCCTGGTACTTACAGACCATTTACTACAGCAGCAGAACCGTAAGTTCGTAACCTATGACCACGGCAATAAAAAAGGTTCCCTGTGAGGTCAAAGGTAAGCAGCAGAAAACCCCTTGACAATGGTTTCGAATGGAATCCTGTCTATTCCATTATCTTTTGTTATTAAATCCGGAAGAAGGTTTTCTATTTATTAGCTATTTCCTTATTTGCTTTGCATCTTGGTACTTAATGGTATGTGTTGACTTGTAACGAACTCGTGGGTTTTATTAACGAATTATGGTTCTGGTGTTGGTTTTTTCGGGGCATAAACTTTTGAACAAAATGAGATGGTTGTAGGAATTCAAAAGAAATCTTGTTGATTACGTGTTTTATTTTATAATTATTATTTCAAAGAGGACTTTAATAATGACTGTTACTTAAGATTAAAAAAATAGAATCTTTTTGAAGAAAATTACATTGTGTGTGGGGAGGGGATGTTCACATAATTCTATATTGCTACTAATTCTAGTTTTGTACTTTATTTCTTTTCCAAGAACTTTCCTGTCTCTTATGTGAGACAGCCTCTCTGTGTGTTTTTCTAAAGTATTTATATAAATTGATACTATTATTCAATTTTTGGCACCGGTGAGAGGTCGCTATTGTAAAGTACTTTCCTTTAATGTATTGTATATACTTCCGCCTATTCTCAAAAATTTTGGAGGGGGACCTTCATTCGATACCATGTTTTATGTGCATTTCGTTTGGTCTATCACTCAATTATCTTCTCGGAGGGTCGGTTTGCAGCTCGAAACCCTTTGTGTGTGTTCTGCCCTTCGGAACAAGTAAAAGAATGGTTCAAAACTCTACGAGGTCTGTTGCCAATACCCATCGAGTAGTTTCAAAGTTCAACATAAATAAAACAATTAAACAATCAAGTTATAGTATTGTGTTATAGAAAATTCTCGTTAAATAGTTTTCGTAAATCTGAAAGCCAGGTATAGTTTGCTTTATTTGATAGTGTATCAAATAAGTTGGTTATAAAGTTCTGGATTCTGAATATTTAAAGCTCTTGGATCCCGCGAAAGTGATTCGGTTCAGACCAATAAGTTTTAACTAAAAATGTTTTTGTCACTAAAGTTTTAATTATTTATTTAAACATTACATAGATATTTATTGATATATTTCTTTCTCTCAAACATTAGTATGTCTTGAGAAAAAATAATTACTTCTTTAATTTAATGGATTGTTTATTTTTTATTAAATTGTACTTTTTATACAGTAAAAATGTTAAAAAATGTCCTATGCCTAAAAACATATTTATCTGTACAGTGTTTTATAGTCATGTTTAAACCTTACAATTACAGTGGTTTTTCTTAATAGGATTTATCCAAAAATTATGAGATAACTTGCCATAGTTGATAATAGCTATGTTACTTTTATTAAAACTCAAAACAAAATTATTCTTTATTAATTTTGAAAATTCTGTATTTTTATATTAAAAAATCGCTCAGTGAAGACCATCTCACATTTATCAGCTGAAATCGGTTTTCACTATTTTCTTTACCTCTTTTCCAGGACTAATTTTTATCTATTCTTATGTTAGGCTCAACAAGGGGCAATTTTAAAAGAATGTTTTGATTGAAGGGCAGGAATTTTTATATGTTTAAAGGCATTCTGTGAGGGTTAAAAATATTAGAACATGACAAGACTGAAGGCAAAGATTATTTTGATAAATCCTGAAAATTATCCCCGAAAAGTCTCAACACTTTTTATTTTTCATTGTAGCTTCTTGCATGCATAATATATTTCAATTGTAGTAAAAAAAGTTATTTTAATTACATTCAAAGTTCTCAGAACTGGATGATTGAGTTTCGTTAAAAAAATTAGTGGAGTCGTGGAGGCAGCTGCTTCCCAAACTGTACTTCATTACAATGGAAAATTTTACTTCCCTAGAGAATTAAGCAATCACTGTAACCTAATGTAGAATCTGTTAACATGGGTTTGATGCTTTTAAGTAAAAGAATATATTGCTCTAATATCGGAAAAAAATAGTTAGGATCCTGAATAACATGAAAATGCTATTGAGTTCCCAACGTTATCTTTGTATGGAATGCAGTATTAGGGCCCTTTCACATACTTCTGCGGCGTTAAACAAAAGGAACAGACAGTCGATAGCTGGGTTTGAATGTAAATTAAATGTGGTTAACTCCCTCAAGTATTCGAATACCGATTTCTCTTCCCCACTTGTTGACTCAACTAGAATGATATTGTGGTAGCTACGCTCTTCACACTTGGCTACTTGTGTATTGAAAATGGAAAAGGTGTTCATTGCTTCTTTGGATTCATTTATTTTAACAATGAGTTCGCTCTCCCTAGTCAGTCACCTTTGGGTCTCAATGTGAAAGAAATTACCTCCTTTCTGCGCATTAGAAGAGTAGTGGCAATAAATGAGTTGACTGACACAAAGTTGTCTCGTGTGAAATTGGCATTAAAGCCATGTATAATTTGATTGATTATTTGTTTATTAACTTAAAACTTAAAAGCTACACCAGAGCTTAAATAAACGGACTTCGTAATTTTGAACTATGGTCAAAAGTGAACGAAAGTGACTATATCGATACATGATATTGCATCCCAGTCTCTAAACTTCCATTCCACGTCAACGGGAAGACTGTGAGCCTCAGCGGATATAACATGAATCAGCTTTTTTATACGGTAGATCATACATCAGAAAAAATTTATTGAAAGAATATATCTAATACAATGTTAATTTAGGTAGATTTTTTTCTCTCAATATAAATTTTTACCGTAGGAACTTCTAAACTAGGATAAAATTAAATTCTTAAGACATAATTATTAAATGTACATCTATTTCTCTTAGAATAATTTTAAAGATTTAAATGTTTTTGGATTTTCTTTATTTTTCCCATTAATACATAATAGCTTCGAAATAGAGAAGTGAATTTAATTAATATTTCCCAATAACGGCTTATTATTGTATATGTCATTTGACCTACATACACGATCATTTCCTCAATAAATTTCAATCTCGATAGTTACCTGTCCACTTTGCTGAATTTAAGCTCAAGATTTTCAATCAGAAATTTTTAGTTTCGAAATTGCCGTTTAAGAGAAATAAATGCAGTTGGTCTACATAAAATTGCTCTTAAAAGTCCACACACACAAAGATAAAAACGGTAAGATATATCAATTCCATCTCGGCCCATATGATCTCCATCACAAAAAGCATTATTATATAGAATTAAATATAGATTTATTATTAAGAATCTCGTTTGGAGTCATAGAAAATAATGAAAAGAAAATATAATTTTCATGCATTTTTATAGGATCGAACGGAACTGCAAAATAAATTACTCAACTCTGATGGAAACTATACAGTTTCGTCATAAGACTTTAGAAATGCTCTGTAAAAAGGGAATGATGCACACACGCACAATTTTAATTAGGGTTCACTAGATACAAGATCGAATTCGTACAAATTGTCTAATATTCATTATTTTCCTAAATACTTTCAAATTTCAGTTATTTTAGTGGCCTCAAATCAACAAAATGTGGAACGAAGTTATTTAGATGACGTATAACTGTTTTTATAGCCTTATTTTCGAATATCGATGTTTGATGGGAATGCTATTTTATAACATATATTTCGGAAGAGTTATTTTCCCTCTCGCATGAATTTTTACCCTTACAGGACTACAAGTTTGCTAAGAGTAAATAATACTGATTCTACATAGAGATTCAGTAAAATTCAGTGCAATCATAGCAATGTGCAGTTCTTAAGATCAATGTTTCAGACATTTATTGTCATTTTTTCAAATATACTCAATTATTGCACACAATTATATTTAACAAATAATACAAAACATGTGAGAAAACACAATAATATATTATTATATATTATTATAGTGACCGAGTAGCCTAGTGGTCAAGGTAACGAACTTGTGGCCGGCGTCTCATGAGTTCGAGCACAATACCACTGAAGACCCGCCATGTAGGGGGGTGATGCTCGTTAAATCTGTCGAAGCTCAAACGTTCTCCCGTTGATGTGGTGTGGTGTGGTAGTTAGGAGAGGGGTATGCCAGCTCACACAGGTATCGTTTTAGTCACTTAACTCATGTTCAAAACTAAGCAGAGCGTTGCCAATAACCCTCGTGTTGCTTTGTGGCGTGGCGTTAACACCGTTGGCGTACCATGAGCCCCTTACGCGCTCTTCGACTTACCTGTCGAAAATTGCCAGCTCATTTGGCCGACAACTGACGAGGTGCTCATAATTTGTCGAAACGTACTTAGCCTTTCAGACGTATTTACGTCGCATCGCTAGTACTACGAGTAAATGTGCTTGTGTGTGTGTGTGTGTGTGTGCATATGCTAGTACTAATACAATTTATTCGCAGCTCAATTTGTACGTTTATCGTAATCGCGGCACTTTGACACAACGGCGTTTATCTCAAACATGTATAAAAAACAAACTGAACATGATGAAGGGGTAGAATAACGTGTACTAGCACCGGAAAGATCAAAAGGTCATCTATATTCCATTCCCACTCCTTTACACCAAGCGTAATCGCTCACAATCCGGGAATTAAGTTGTCACCCCTTGTAGATTTAGTATTTCGTTGTTATCTTTTATAAATTAACTAAACACACATACTTTCATTTATAAGAAGCACGATTGTTCTCCTTGGCACTTTTCGATCATGTATTTTCAAAACCCTTAGGTGCACAAACAATTAGTAAGTACTCTCTCACTCTATCGATTTCATTATACCATCGTTGATTATAATCTATTTCACAAAAAGTAAAATATATTTTCTGGTTAAAAACAAGGAAAAGGCTTGAAGAAAAATTGCATTAGATTGATTCTAAGAGAGAAAGAGAGGTCATGTTCTGAAATTATGCTAAATATTAGAATGAGATAATTTAGAACTTTTCTCATAAGCTCTTATGTCTCATAAGAACAAAAAATAAGTAACTAAACACCCCTTTTTCAAGCCTTCTATATTCGGCCTTCCCCTCCCCTCTCTAAAATCTCAACCTTTCGAAGTTTGAGAGTAAAGATAAATGTAGCAGAAGAGAGACAAACAAATTAGACAAGCAGCCTCTTTCCCTTTTAGGAATACTTATTTCGTCTGGTCAGTTTTGTTCCTCGCTTTCTTCTAAAAGGAAAGCAAAACAAAAGGTAAAGGGAAGACCGGTTCAACAAAACCGTTTTCCCATCGCTCAGTAAATGCACGGGGGTAATAACATTATTTGAAGGTTCCCACGGACCGAGTGTGACCAAATTGATAAATCACTATCGATCTTCGAATGTTTCCTCTTCACATTGTTCCATTGAAAATGAGGATGTGCAAATTGTCGAAATTTTCTGCTTCGAAAAAAGAACGAAAAATATATACTTCTTTTAAATGGATGCAATTGATTTTTTTTAAAAAAAGATTTTGAGTTATGTTCAGTATTAATTATTAAAAGTGCAATGTATTTAGATGTACATCCGGTTTTTAAAGAAATGACGAGTAAATATTTACATCCTGCTGAATAGGATGAAATGAAAGGTTTAACCAGAGATCAAGTGTAAGATTTTTTTTCTAGATGCAAAAGAAGTTTGCTTAAAATTAATAATATAGAAATACTGAAGAATCTTTTTAGAGTTATGAATGTTTTTTCTCGAAGAAATTCAACGTTGGCTTAAAAATCATAATTCTGTATAATTATTTGCAGTTTGTATCTTTTTCGTGTTCATTTTAAAGTTCTTGTCAAATGGTGCCCTCTATTATTTCCTATTTTAGGCTCAATATAAAATTTTCTGATCAACAAGAATGTACTTCGGGATTCCATTGATAAGAAATAAAGGGTACATAAAAGGGGTTCATTATGTATAAAATGATTTAATAACGATAAATTAAACTAATGACATTTTAAAGTACTGAAAATCGTGGTTAGAACATTAGAACTCGAATGTTTTGGAACATTGCTTCTCTGTGAACTTGTCTTGCAAAATGTGGCCTCAGTTGTGCAACACAATTATTAACTAAAGCTTGTACGTAAGTTGGCATATAACAAAAATGTATGCTTTTCGTCTGACTTTCGCAAAATCTGAGCCAGGTATTGTGTCTTGGGTAGCCTAGTAGTTATGGTCACAAACTCGTGCTCAGCGTGTCCTAAGTCTGGGCATTTATGCCACTGAAGAAATGCCATGTAGACGGGCTGATTGACTTTAAATTTGTCGAGGGTCAAAGTCCTTCCGTTGGCGTGTTGTGGTGGTTTGAAGAGGGAGTGGCAGGTTGGGTTTCGTCTTTGTCACTTGAATTCTTTTCGGTAAAAATGTTCTGACCTCAGAAACACTTCTAAAACGCTCTCTAATTCTTCAAGCCTACTTACATCTTTTCTCCTATTTTTCCGTTCCCTTTTAATTTACTATACTATACTTTACTTAAACAGCAATGTTCATTTACATACAGTATTGCTCTTTTACAAAGGGAGATTAGTGTACTAGGGCATCATTAAAGTAGTCCCAGAGATTATATTATTAAGGAGAACATGCAGGAGAGAACACGGTACAGTGACTGTTCCTTCCATGGAATTTCTTCGTTAGTCATTGTGAACAAATTATTTGAGCCAAGGCCAAACAATAAAACTAACAACTGTGATAAAAACAATTTTTTTCACGTTCCCCCCCCCCCGCATATGATTACTAAACTGCATGGGCTATTTAGATTGAACACACAAAATTATGTGGTAAATAAAAAGAAGTTTAAAAAAAATTAAGCATATAGAACTGCTGTGGTACTGCTAAGGTGCTGTGGTGTTAGGGTCTCTGTTAAAGCCATATCACTTCTGTGAAAATCTTCGTTAGGACGACGTTGGCATGCTTGTTATCTGGAACCTTGATAGGTCACAGTAAATGCGAGATAGTCCAAGTGAATTTGGAAGTCAATCGGAGGAAGTCTGTTGGGAAGTGTGTTGGAGCGTCGTAGAGTGTTGAAGGCTGTAGAAGTCTCTCTAGCGTCTGTGAAGCTTTATCGCATATTGAGAGTCTGCGAGTGTCCCCTTTTTGGTCGTTTTCTAGGTAGAATACTCGGCTACGAAAGCGACTCGAGAAGCAGAATTACGATCCGGCTGTTGGTCTTAGTCACCCCTCACGCGGTGGACTTCAAAGCCAGAGATTGGCGTAGAAACTGTACTGATCACCTCTCTGTCGGCGTTGGTGTGTCCAGTCTCGGATATTTTTTCAGGCAAAACTCCATGACCATTGAGATGTCACTAGTTCCATAACAGGAAATGGGTCTTTTGGTGGTGACCGCCACAGAACTATGTGGAAGACAAAACATAATTTAAAAGCCACAAAAATTTTACTAAATGTATTCTTAACTATCTTTTACGAGCTAAGAGATTGAAGTTTCTCTTCATTCAATATCTCAGGATATGATTTTGTATTATCATCTATGCGGTCATCTATGCGATTATAGCTCAATTTATTATTAAGAGAATTTATATAATTTTAAAGTATATGTGTATCTTTTGAGATGAACTCAAATTATATGAGCCGTGGTAGCTTAGGAGTGAGTAAGTGTTTATTAACGTCGCACTAAAATTAATACGAGGGCCACTGGTGACGAACCTAGTAACTTTGAACCGTGGTAAGTTGATGAGGACGACACCCGAGTCGGCACCCTACACTTCTAACTTCTGCACCAAGCCAATTTGAGGTAACTGAAATCCTGAAACTGATTCAAATCCAAAAATAATTAAGTCAAGTTGTGAGTTTGAAAATTTAACTTTCTTAAAGAATTGCCTTAAGAAATAATGGAACGTTAAATGGAATTGAACAGCAAAGTTTTCACGTTGCAAGTTAAAAAAATGAACTAACTACCGTCTCATATGTCGAAATTGTCAACTTATTTTAGTACAAAAATTATGAGGCCCATTGTTAGTATTTCTTCTATAGCTCAAAGGTGATCTTAATTCTCTCTTTCTATGCATATAATTTATTACATAGAAAAAAGTGAAGATATGCATTTATAAAGACCTTGTTTCGATATCTGCCCTTTTCTCCGTATTTCAGCTTATTTGAGAGTAACATTGTAAATAAGATATATTTTTAAATATTTTTAAGAAATAAATTACAATATCGTTTATTATTTTATGATAATTTAAATTATTTGGTTTTAAATTGAAATGAAATTGTATTTTAAGGCACTCGGATATTTTAAAAATAGTAAGTGTTTTTCTTTGGTTATAAAAAGTATGTCACCTTTCATTTATTTATTGTTTATTTTCTTTATAATATTTGCAAAAATTTCGGAACTGAGAATATTAAAAGGAAAGATATCTAAATACATTCGATCTTTTTTACAGCAAACAACTTTAGAAACAGTGTTGTTTCAAATTTTTCTTTAGAAAGTTAATTTAAAAACCACAATTTTTTTTAATATTATCAATAGGGTAATATTGAATTCCCCAAAGGTTTTCATCGAACTATATATAACAATTTTACATTATAATATATTCTAAAGATATAAGATTATTATAAATTACGCAAAATTTTGTGCAAGGAAAAACAATAAAGTAAGATTTGTTTTTGCAGAGCTGTGCAAACTATATACATTTACACAGAAACACTTTTTTTAAATAAAAACTTACGAAAGTTTTGTTGTGTTGGTTTCAATCGATAAAAATCTGGAGTACAATTGCGAAAGATGAAACTACTTTATCATTTGCATAAAGTCACGATTCAGTGCCAACCGGAGATGAGATACACCCATATTCCGACAATTACGATTATGATTAAAGAAATTATTATTGTTATTATTTCTATAATGCTGAATTGCACCAGATCTGTTCTGCGAAAGTAACTTAACTTGAAAAATCTTGCAGAGATGTGCTTTTTTACGAGATCATTGATTTGCGGTTGCTTGTCGTGGGAATTTTGAGAATATTCTCACTATTTTTTTCTTCTTAAAAAATGTTGAATCACGTTTCTGACTTTGTGATCAATGGGTGCTGAAAAACAGAGTTAAGAATCTAAAAAACTATGTTTGATCAAATTGTGAAATCTTGTTCACTTTTAGATATAATCTGGAAGTCATGAGCCACATTTTGAGTGGGTGGAATCTTATGCAATGTATATATTTGAAGCATCGATTACTTGTTTACGTGGAAACTCACCCGATCTAGACATTAAGTCTTAAAAGGTCTGAACTGAAGCTTCAGTAAAGTTTTTTTGTGATGTTGATTTTTTTTACTAAAAATTAAAAATCTATCACTTCATTTCGTGTTATGCTCTTCTTATCTTTTGACCGATCGGTGGTTTAATCTTTGGATGGCTTATGTTCAAAACCATGAGCTTCACTTCCTGATCTCTACATTTTTATCAACCTAGTACTTTGCCGCACATTAATTCAATTTCTAAATGCTCAAAAATGATCTTAAGTTTCGATAGCATTGAAAAATCTTTAACATATAATTGAAATTTTTTAAATTTTTTTAAATTTGTTAAATTTAGGTTTTAATTATAAAATTAAAAATGCAACTCATATCCGGAAATTAAATAATTTTACTTTGAAATGTTGACAAGATGAATTCTGAAGACACAACTTAAATACCCAAAACTAATCATCGAAAAAGGGAAACAGTATTTTATGATATGATTTTTATTTTTAAATTCGGATGAACTTTTTTTAGAGATAATTACCGTAAAATCCGGCGTCGAACACGTATTTTTAACACAAAAAATAAGATCGAAATTTATGGGTCAGCGTTATTCGCCGCGTATGAGAATAATAGCTTCAAAAAAAAAAAAAAAGAAGAGATGTGCATAAAAAAAACTTAGACTTCTACGAAGATCGGAATTCTGTTTATTTAAAAGAAATGTCATACCTTATGGACTTAAAGGGTTGTTTTGCAAGAAATATTCTATATTTGCAAAACTCTGGGTTAATACCTCAAATAAATGGCTTTAAAACATAATAGCATTGGTAACGTACATACGTACATTACAAGTTCCTTCGTAAAAAAAGGGGGTGGGGGGTGTTATACGGCGAATATACCTCAAAATTAAAAAATGCAGCTTGAAAGTATAGTTGTGTGGTATACATTGGTGTGTGCGTTATACGCTGGATTTTACGGTATTAAAAATTATTTTGAATAACTTCCATAGTAACATATGCTTTAAATAAGATTATAAATACTCAAATTTGTATTAAGGTATCCGACTGGATGCGACGACTTTTTTTAAAAAAGAGATATGGGGATTTTTTTGCTATTTTTAGATTTGTAGAGTACATTTTAAGAAAAATGTTCTAAAATTAAGAAGAGGAAAAGAAATTATTATTAGTAAAATGGGAAAAAATAGTTAAAAATTGACAAAAAATAGCATAAACGTGGCGCATTCTGCACCAAAGGTTTATGAACAAATTTTTAGTTTTTTTCAATCTAATGTGTTGCTATATTATTCAATGTTGAAATGACCTTCAGGATAAGAGATATTTTCTTTTTTACAAAAGCTAGAACATTTTATCTCGGTTACTATATGAAAATGCTTAAAAGGACAGTGATTATATTCGCATAAGGGACTGTAAATTTTGTAATAAAACAGTGATTGATACATCTGAAGGTTCAAACACTTCTACTATTATACAGAACTTACAGAAAAAATTCCAAAGTTAATTATGTTCAAAACTTTTCTAGCAATCGCTGACCCCGTTTGATTATTTTCAAAAAATCGCATTTCGAGTAAAACGCGTTTTAAAGTATGACATCTTGCTTAAAGTAATGGCATCTGCTTTTACTAAAATACTTGTAGTTTTTGTTCCAGTAAACGGAAAAGGGTAAACTTGGTATTTTTATGAAGCTAATAAGATGGCCCATAAAATAAAATCATTAAAAAAATGTGTCAATTTTTGAGAAAATTCACAGTTTTAGGGTAGTCGGATACCTTAACATACTTAATTGCTCGAAATTAAAATAAGGGATCCATTATAAGCTCGTTAATTGTTTGAGTTTTCTGTTTCATTGATTACTTTAGATTAATTCATTATATATCAACGTCGCACTTGACAGTAACACGAAAACTATTGCAGTAGTCCCTCATAATTTTGAACCACGTTCAAATGACAAGGACTACGTTCAAATCATTCGTAACAAACGCAGCTACAGATTCGTAAAATAATATTTTCTTGATAAAAGAACTGCGCCAGAAATCTTTGTTAACGTTACTAAATAATGATTTGTTTAATTTATCGAACCATCGTTTCTTTTTATCGTATACGAACAGCAAGATCCGTAGTGAAGTGACTGAAGTACGAAGGAGATTTTTAAATAAGAAAAACTTCATCACACTACACTGAAGACACTCCCTATCTCTTTCTCTGACCTCCCAGTTTCACTAATGTCAAATTCATTATCAAGAATCATTGGGACCACCCTAGCAGAGTTCACGCTAATGTTCAACAAGTTGTCAACACTTCCTATCCTTATGCAAATGCCACCAACACACAATTGCATCTGTATCACCCAGTTCCTGCTCTACATGTAAGTGGGCGAATTAGTATGTTTGACACCCGTTACAATCCCTGATAATCGCTTTGCTTCGCTGCTTTCCCGTGTTAAATCAGGGCACCTTTCTCTTGAAGGTTGGGGTTTGTTCATGTCCGAAGCGAATCCTGCGATCCAGGGTGGGAAAGAAAAGATAGGCGGGTCCTCCAGAATGTTTTTGGGGGGGGGGGCAACACTGTATGCAAACAAAGATCATCGTGTTACGTAAACAACGTTACATTTCGTGTTTTATTAGGTCTTGTGAATGGCAGATTTGAGGGAAGAATATTCTGCTTCATTTCTATTTCTTATTGTACTTTTATGAATAGGTAATCGACTACGCTTGTCAACTTGTGATGGATCTATACGCAACCTTCTGTTAATAATCCAATTGGGCATTCATTGGGCCAGCAAAATTCACCAATCTTCTCCTAAAGAAGGAAACGTGGTATGCAAATTAAGTTTGTTATATATATTCCTAGTTCGCGAGTTAGAGGGGTTAGTGAATTATAAGTGAAGATAATAGTTAATGGAAAGTTAGAAGTTTAGTTTAACAGAGGTGACAAGATAGTTACAAGGAGAAGATTACCATAGTGGTTTAAAAGTAATTCTAAAAGTTTATAGTCAGGAAGTGTTAAAGATAAGTTGGATTCACTAGAAAACTGTATATGTTTAGGTACGTTGATATTTAAAGTATTAGAGTGGTTAAGCTGACATTAAGTACACATCATTATTAAGGAAGAACCTTTAATGTAAAGAAGTTTATTTTTAATGTATTCTCCCCGAACGCGACTCTCGTCTCTTCCGTCTGTTTCTTGACTGGATTATCTTATTTATAGTGTTAAACTGATTTGTGTTTAAGTCGATTAAAGTGATAAATAAAAAAATTGGAATTTATCATGTCGAATAATCGTTTACTTCC
Organism: Trichonephila clavata; assembly: GCA_019973975.1. Lineage (NCBI taxonomy): Eukaryota > Metazoa > Arthropoda > Arachnida > Araneae > Nephilidae > Trichonephila > Trichonephila clavata. The sequence continues at coordinate 129,152 of BMAO01001270.1, forward strand.
TCCCACACCTTTACCTGGGTCACAGGATAGAAGGGAAGTTGAGTCGTTTCAAACTTAGATAATATTTTGTCAACTTACTGTAATGCTTAACAAATTAGAACGTATCTTTGAACAGTGAATTCGTTTGAACACAAATTAATAATTATTGAAATATAATTTTAATCTTGAACTTTCCAATCCAAAGAGTGTGTACTGGGAAGTGCTAGGTGTTTGACATGTACTAGAATTGATATTCGAGATATTTGAAATATGTGGGTTGTCCAAAAAAAAAACCACACACACAAATTATCTGTTTCTTATGCTGAAAATGATCCGGTGAATATTTTGTTAAAACAATGTATTTTTAATGTTATCTTTTTTGGAAATCAATTGCCTAACTTGTGGTATATCTTCTCTGCAACCAGAAATATTTTTTCACAACCTGTTCTAGTTTGACGTCACCAAAATGGAAATTATAGCAATACTTGTTTCATTACTGATAACCTCCAATTTGTCTTGCGCATAATTTATATAATTTAAACATACAAATTCTCAAAACAACTAGAAGAAATAATTGTTGAAATCCCTCTATTGTATTTTTTAAAAAATTCTTTTATTTTGCCATCTTTTTATAATGAATCGTATTTTCTTCACGTCAAATCACATGTTGTTTTGAACAGGTACATAAGAAACACACTAGTTGTGAAAAGACTGACCTGTTATCTTTTATTTTTCGTCCTTTGCTGATTATCAACCGGCTATGCGTTAAGTAAAGCGTCTCGAATGGCGACTTTTCATTTTTGATATCAGAAGTGGCCTATGTTATTTTTAATGTGATAAGTTTCCTTATGCCTTATTAGCATGCTAAGAATTTTAAATTGTAACTTCTCACGATATAGTTGACTCGTTTTACCTTTGGTTCTTATCGTTTCTTGTGTTCAAATAGTGTTATCTGCAACTAAAATGTTAATATTCTATTTGTAAGATCATGTGAGCTCAATTGATTGCCAAGATCGCCAAATAGCGACAATTCCCATGAACCACGTCATTAATCAATGATCGTAAAATTTTGATAATGTTTTATAGACAATGGATTTTAAGGTAGAGGGCAAAAAAACAAAATATTATTGAATGATCGTTTTTAATTACCTTCCTGATGGTACATGTTTTGAATTTATTTTTGAAAAGCAGATAAGAGAATTTAGATTTTTTTTTTTTTTCATTTGTATGAAATTTACTGTGCTTAAATATATTCTTGTTTTTTTTTGCCTGTTTTAAAAATAAAGGCTTGCTTTTTTCAATTGTTTTCTTTCAAAACTCGGAACTTGTTCTTATGATTAAGTGATCTTTAAGACCAACGTTTAAAAGATTGAATAATATTTGATATAAACTTGCTCATTTTTATTAGAAGGAAAGTTAAGAGTTACCAAACTTATTTAAAGCTTTCAGAAATTAGTATTTCTATAATGTAAGAAATCATAATTGTATTTCCACATGCAGTTTATGCCACTGATAATTATTTTAAAACAAAATTGAAAAAAGTAACTTTTATCTGCGAACAAAAAGTAAAAATCTCGCGATGTTCATCCTTTCTAGTAAATATTTTATTGATTATTAAGAATTTATTTCTGGTTCCTTCTTTATCATTTTGTAAACTCGTGATTTTCGTGTTTAAGTGTAGGATCAGAAATTTTATTTAAATATTTTAAATCATATGGACTGGTATACTAAATACGAAATAATGACGCAAAATTTCGGGGAAAAACAATTATTAATAATTGTTTTAAAAAAAGATTTTCCATCTTTAATATGCATACATATTAAATATTATTCAGATAGAAATTCAAGATTTACGAAAATTTAGGTTTTAGCATTTTAAAACCGGTATCTTCTTAAAACATGTGAATTTTTAAAGCAATTTTCTGATGTGTTGCATGAATTTTAAATTCCTGATATTTTTCTTCATATTTTTATTTTATGTTAAAAATAAACTTTTTTTTTGTCATCTTGGTCTATTTCACGGTTTGAGACTGTCACGAATAAAATGACATAGGCGCGTTGAAATAACATCACGAATAGGCATTCTTAAATTGCGTTTATAGCAGAAAATTTACAAAAATGACTGTTTTCGACTTCGTTAACAAGCATTTTACGTGATTTGAAGTTAAAAAATAATAAAAACTTTGAGAAACAAACATCAGAGAGAGCACGTGTGCAGAAAAACCAGAATATAAAATTACTTTGCTTATCACTTATTTTTAACCCATTCATTCACATCCCTTCAAACTGAGTCAAACCATAACTAGTTGTAAAAATTGCACTATTAAACTGAATGGTTTGCTGAATCGTTAGACTGAAGTTCGTGATCAAGTTTAAAGCTTTGGACTCAAAATATACATGACTTAATCCATTTTTGTAATCCTTGGCACCTATATTTTTGTGTTAGTTAAATAAAAACGTTTTATTTTTGAAATTTGCAGAAAAAGAAAAAAATTAAATTAGTAATTATTTACACACAAAGGCACTGCCAGTTAGATTGTAATTACCTCATTAGTAATAGCCAATTTCTTTCTCTTAAATACCGTAGAACCCTCTTTTTTTTGTTGTTCATAAGTCAAAACTAACTTAGTCAAACTTAATAGCAAAGTGTTCATTCATTTTTTTAAACTCCATTATTCATTAATTAAGCATTTCAAAAACTTGACAGTATGTTCAAGATCCTTCTCTAACTGGGTTGATAAAGAATGTCAACCTTATTTAACTTCCCGATTTGTTTTCCAAAAAAGAAACTATTTTTAAGTGTGTTATGCGCCATCTCTCCAGAATGCAGTTCGGTGTAGTCTCATTGCATAATGACACACCAGTGAATGGCCAAACTCTTTGAAAGCAACAACTCATTTGAGTCTTTTCTATCAAAGAATGGAACTGACCACATAAATTGCGTGAAGGCTAGGAACAAAGACTATGGATGAAAAAGAGTGGAAAAAATTGGTATCCATTAAGAGGAACTGTGTGTAATGGAATGTTTTGGAATAAATGTGTACGCGCCTGACCTTCAAAAGGACACGTGTTTATTGCTTGTAGTTCGACTGGCTTTTTCTTTTGTTCTATATGCATGTTCTGAGTGGAAGTAGAACGCTACTTACTGTTGCTTTTCTGTGAAATTCAATATTTAGTCCTGAAGTAGGTAAATGTGGCATCTGCGAATTAGTTATGCATAGTCATGGATACGCTACAGGTGGAACTAAAATTTCGGTTTTGAAAACGAGTTGTCTGGTGGGAGAAACTGGCAACATTGCTTTTCTTTTTAAAAAGTTTCTTAGTTATTCCAGACCTAGACATTATGCGAGATGAATAAATAACACTGTTAGTTGGCAAAGTTTAGGATAAAAAAACAATTTTAATTTATGAAAACTACGTAATTATATACCACGCTTAAAAACTTCGATGGAGATAAATTTTTATTTGCTATTTGAAGCAGCAATTTTTTCTTTTGCTGCAATTATTTATTTTATATTTATGCTAGAAGCTTCTCAATAGATTTGTTTTTACTCTAAAATGGAGGGACCAGATTTATTCAGCATTAAATACGTGTTTGTTTTCAAATTAAAAATGCATTTTTTCAGTGTCATTCGATTTTCTCAAGCCCTTACTAAATATATTACTAAAATTGTTTTTTTATCGAATACATATTTGCAACATAAAAACCATCTTTTTTTATATTTAGCATTAAATATCAACTATAATTTTTTTCTTAAGCCATCTTAGTTATGGAAAAATATTTTACTATAAGCATATCCTTAAAACTCGAAGGTTAAGACGAACTTAAGCGTCATAAAAGGTATAAATAATAATAGCTGACAATGCTTGATTTTTTTTGAAAAAAATATTGCTTTTTTAAAAAATATAATTTAAAAGAGTTGCATTACCCCTTGTCCTAGATGTTTCAAAATAAGTATATCATTTTGAAAAATGTTTACGAAAATATTTAAATTTAATTATTTTAATGTAATTTTTTCTTTAAAAATAAAAGGAAGCTTCAAGAGAAATTTATCTGCTTCTTAAAATAGATGCACCCCAAAAACACATTAAAATAGATGCATAAATCAATGCATAGTTTATTTATTCGAAAAATGAAAAAGAAAAATTGTAGCTATTTCCTGAAATAATCGGTAAAATTTTTTACAGAGAACTTATATATATATATATATATATATATACTAGCTGTTACCCGCCCGCTTCGCTGGGTATTTCATGATGTTTTATAAATTTTTACTGCTTATATATATGTGTATAAATTATTGATATCTAAGTCCTAGCATTAAGAATTCGATTGTATTGAAAAATATACTTATACCTTTAACTATCGCAAAAAAAAGGGCAGAACTCATCTAATTTGTATTTTCTAAAAATCTCTAAAATTGAAGTATAGAATGATATTTGCTCTTTCGTAACCCAAAAACCAAGTGGATTTCCGCAAAACCAATTTTCGGTGGATCTCTACTCCGTAAATTGAACATGCAAGCCAAATTTCAAGTCTAAATCTAACAGAAAAAAAGAAGTTTTACTATCAATATCCCCGTAATCCCGTTGAGAGCCGTTTTCCAAAATAACCGCTCTTAGCGGATTTCAATTCAAGAAAAGAAAAATGCAAACAAAATTTCATTATTATAGTTCTTGTAGCTCGAAAAAAGTAATTTTTTTGTCAATTCGTCAATATATTGTGTATTGACAAAATACAGGAAATATACGTCCTGTATACCAGTAACCCCCTGCACCCCCCTAAGAACTTGATTTGCTTAAAATACATTCTTAGTGGATCTCTATTCAACAAAAGAAACATGCTTAACAAATTTCAAGTATATGGGTCTAACAATTAAAAACATTAATTTTTTTCTGTAACTCCTCTTGACCCCTCGCAAACATCCTTAGAGGTCAATTTTCGTTTCACTCTTTGTTAGAGGAACTCTATTCCATGAAAGGAACATGTCTACCAATTTTCAAGCAGGATGATAAAATAGTTTAAAAATGGAAGTATTTATCGATTACGCCTCTTAAACTCCCGAAATTAAACTTGGTAGTTGATATTCGCAAAACCCATTTTGTAGCGGTTCTCTACTTTACGAAAGGAATCTGCTTATCAAATTTCAAGACTGTACGTCTAACAGTTTAAAAATGGGGATAATTGTCTATAACGCCACTTGAGCCCCCGCAACGCCACTTCTGGGTCTGTTTTCACAAAACCCATTTTGTAGGGGAATTGCACTCTATGAAAGAAATCTGCTTAGCAAAATTTGAAGACTGTGCGTCCAATTAATTAAAAATGCAAAAAAATTATCAATAACGCCACCTAGGGGTCGATTTTCACAAAACATATTTTGTGGTGTATTTCTATCCTATGAGAGGAATCTGCTTACCAAATTTCAAGACTGTGAGTCTAATGGTTTAAAAATAGAAAGAATTATTTATATCTGCCCTTAACCCCCTGCAACACCCCTTGGGGGTCAATTTTCTCCAATTCCGTTTTGTAGCGGATATTTACTCCATGAAAGAAACATTTCTACCAATTTTCAAGTAGTTTAAAAACGAAAATATTTATCTATTACGCCACTTATACCCCGCAACGCCACTTAGAAGTCTGTTTTCACAAAACCTTCTTATAGCTGACTCTATTAAATAAATCTATTTATCAAATATAAAGACTGTGTGTCTAATAATTTAAAAATGGAAATAATTATCTGCAACGCCCCTTAAGTCCCGCAACGCCACTTGGGGGCAATTTTCACGAAACCCATTTTGTAGCGTATCTCTACCCTATGAGAGGAATCTGCTTACTAAGTTTCAAGACTGTACGTCTAATAACTTAAAAATCGGAATTTATAACGCCCCTTAACCCCCCCACCCCCGCAACACCCCTTGGGGGTCAATTTCCCCCAAATCTGTTTTGTAGCGGATATTTACTCCATGAAAGAAACATTCCTACCAATTTTCAAGCAGGTAGGTCAAGTAGTCTAAAAACGAAAATATTTATTTATTACGCCACTTAATCCCCTGCAACGCCACTTAGAGGACTGTTTTCACAAAACTTTCTTATAGCTGATCTCTATGAAAGAAATCTATTTATCAAATATAAAGACTGCGTCGAATAGTTTAAAAATGGAAATAATTATCTATAACGCCCCTTAAGTCCCGCAACGCCACTTGGGGGGCAATTTCCACGAAACTCATTTTGTAGCGTATCTCTACCCTATGAATAGGAATCTGCTTACTAAGTTTCAAGACTGTACGTCTAGTAACTTAAAAATCGGAATTTATAACGCCCCTTAAACCCTCCGCCCCCGCAACACCCCTTGTGGGTCAATTTTCCCAAAACCCATTTTGTAGCGGATATTTACTCCAGGAAAGAAACTTACCTACCAATTTTCAAGCAGGTAGGTGAAGTAGTTTAAAAACGGATATATTTATCTATTACGCCCCTTAATCCCCTACAACGCCACTTAGAAGTCTGTTTTCACAAAACCTGTTTTGTAACTGATCATTATTCTACGAAAGGAATCTATTTATCAAATTTAAAAACAGTGCGTCAAATAGTTTAAAAATTGAAATAATTATCTATAACGCCCCTAAGCCCCTGCAACGCCACTTGGAGGTCAATTTTTACCAAACTCATTTTGTAGCGGATCTCTACTCTCTGAAAGGAATCTGCTTACCCAATTTCAAGATTGTACATCGAGTAGTTTAAACATGGAAGCAATTATTTATAACTCCCCTTAACCCCCTTAACGCCCCTTGCGTTTCGAATTTCGGAAAATCCGTTCTTAGCTGACGTCTACTCTATGAAAGGAACATGTCTACCAAATTTCAAGTCTGTAGGTTGAATAGTTCCGGAGATATCGTGATTAGTCAGTCAGTCAGTCAGTGAGTGAGTCGCTTTTCTCCTTTATATATATATATATATGAGTTGGTTTTAAAAAAAAGGATATAAAACTAGCAGTTAAAAATATTCTAATATATTCACCCATCTTCTGGATTGAAAGTTACACTTTCTTTGATCTTTATACGATAATTTTAATATGAAAGATAGAAAGGTCTAATTGATGATGAGTTCTAAAGTTAGTAAGTATTTCACACTTAACTTGTTATACAACATTATTAAAAAAGAATAATGCTATGTATAAATATTTAAAATTAATTATACGATTCTATATAATTTAAATAATATTTTTCTCCATGCCTGATTTTGAAAAATGCCCGACCCAATTTCTTAACGTTTATCTTTAAAAACATTTAACAAAAAATAACAGTATTTTATTATTTACTTATCTATTACAAATATTAAAAATAACATCACAGTTTTTATCAAAGCCTCCCAAATTTTCTTTACATGTGGATTCCATCTATTTTAAATTCAAATATGTAGATCCATCCACAACTACAAAATACTCAAGTAAGATATTTAACATTTATGCAATTATCATCAACTTTGAGTATCAAACACTGAATATTGAAAAGAAAATAGTGAAACAAAATTTGAAAAAAATATATAAATGGACTGAAAAGTAATATTTTTAAATTATTTTTGAAAGGTGTTTCGAATGCCTTTGCTTAGCCCAGGGGTGCCAGCCGCCATTTCTCTCTCTCTAAAAGGTTCCTGTTGAAGCATATATTATTAAACAACTTATAACAACAGAAACAATTAATATGATACCTTTTATTCACTACTGAATTAATCGATAACTTCTGATTGCCTTTGTTTTCTAAATTATCTGATTAGTTGATACCTAAAAATATCTTCTTCGAAATTTTCTATGAATTCAATATTTTTTTGAATCCTTAACCATTAAAATTTCTTGAAAATGCAGTGAATTTGTGAACTTCTTGATTAAATTAGTTTATTATTATTAAATACATTTGTATAATATTTTACTTTTTTACTGTAGTTTTTCTGGATAAAATACAATTTTAACTAAATACAACTTTTTGTGGCGGACTTCTTCAAAGCTTCTATGAGAAGCGTTGATTTTTACAGGGAGGAAAAAAATTCGAGAAATGCTCTCTCGATCCATTTGAAATTTGAAGGAACATATGATTTTGAAATCCTAAGAATAAAGTCAGGATTTATTGAATGAAGTAATCTACATTTCCCCTTAATCCATCATTTTATGTCCACATAATATTTTATTTCATTTCTATCTCTTTATATGTCACAATAAAATTCAGGTAATTCACCATTTTACTGCTGCTATATATGTTATTTCAACGAGCATCTTTATTAGGTAAATTGCAATCTGAACAGAGTTTATGCTCGCGTGAATCGATGACATGAATCTATTTTACAACATCGTAAAGAGTAAAACATCGTCTTATAAAATATATTAATGTATGGTACAAACTTGCGTAACATTGAGTATTGTATTTAAATACAGTTAATACTTTATTGTTTAATAGGTATTACAGCTATTAAGTGGCTATTGTCTTGACTACCAATGAATTGCATTTTATCTTTTTTTCCAATCCCTACTTTTACTAATAATGAAATTAATTTCTAAAAGTATGTCACATGAAAGTGATAGATCTCTCATATAATTCTTAAAGGTGCAAGTAAACGTCGCATAAAAATTAACCAATAACTTTATCAATCCATTGATGTGTTATAAAAAGTAATATGTACTTAATCAGAAATTTAAGAATTGTTAGAGGATCAAATTATTAAGAATGTTAAAATTATCTGGCTTATCTCGAGAACGGTTTCTTCGTCATTTGGCGTTCTTCTTGGCTTATTTTGGAATCAAATGATTCTTCAACTGGAAGTTTTTGCATGAGACAGTGAACTTGGCGAAATTATTTGCAAAAGTCGCCAAAGAGGGGTAACATTACTAGGCAAACATATGTGTCACTATGTACCATGTGTTGTCAGAGGAAGAAAAATAAATTTGGTCCTTCGATATGAGAAATATATTATTTTACGTATTTTTTCTTTACTTTGATTTTCTTTTCATACTTCGATTACTTTAACAGAATTCATTTCATTTTCGATTAGTATTGAAAATCCTGATTTTTTTTCTTGATGAGAGTAAATTGTTCAATTGGAAGCATTGCATGAATAATTGAATTGAATGAAAGACTGAGAATTTAGAGATTTCATTATTTATATATGATGACGAACATTATATTTTTAATAATACGAGGTGAGATAACACAAATAGTATCTGACCTTTAATTATAAAAAGTACTCGTCTAAAAAAACTCCAGATTCAACAGTCTTCGAAGTAGTTACACTTATCCAAAGGATTTGTCATTAAGGGAAGCAAGAATAGCTTTTTTTAGATGACGCATATCTGTTTCGTCACATTCTGCATGACATCTTTTTTGAAAATCTCGTCTTTTATGGCGCTTTTTCTGCTTGGGAAAAACACTTAAATTTAACTTATAAATAATTGTTTAAGATGTTTTAATATCGCATAAAATTCAGTTCAGTAGCGTTATTCAAGTAATTGTAAACATTTTGTCATAAATGAAAATCCGACGGCTCTTACCTTCATTTTATCTCTCAGAAGGCCGTCTACAGGCGATGAACAGCTTCTGCGGGCAAATTCACATGTACACTTTAGAAATATTTATTTACGTGAACTTACCCACGCCTTCCTAACTTTATTTGGTGACCTATTTAAAATTCTGATTAAAATTTTTGAATGCATCTTTTTTTGTTAAGTAAATTCACATCAAACCTTGTGTTCCCATACGTCGTCTAATTAGCTCTATCTTTATTCTTATCAAGACTTTCCTATTGTATCGTAAGCTATTGTATCGAAACCGTTGCATCGTAAATCGAAATCTGCTTCTAATATCCTGACGGGAACTGATATTGAAGAGAATTGAGAGAGGGTATAAGAGCTTAGAAGTCATCTTGTCTTCAAAGAGATGTTATGAATGATGTTACCAATATAGACATTTACCCCTTGGAGATTTTTCCAATAGCCTCTTATAGTTTTATAGTTAAAATGCTTAATTAGGGGTCCATGAACTTATCCTTGAATCCCAACTAACCAAAAGAAGAGAAAATTTCAACTCTGTAAATTTATTTTCAAAGACAATTAACAAAATTAAGCGTTTTCTTTGAAATTTCTTAAAAATTAAATTACCTCATTCCTGACAATTTTGACCATTATTCGTTTTTTATTCTGAGACTTAAGAAAACAAAAAATACAACATATTTTATAAAGTTCAATAATTTTTAACATGGATAACTATTCCCCATATAACGTTATTTTATGGTTACATGAATTTTGTTCACCAGTGCTTCTCACTGGGATAAAGGGGGTTTCACGTCAGATTGACAACCTGATTGGAATATCTGCTCTTGCACCACAGCGCCCAAGGTCACGCATACTGTGATAAGCACAGTAGACCTTGGAACAAATGGATTATTGTGCCACTGAGTTTGTGACGGATCTATGCGCATCCTTACACTAATCCTCTTGGGAATTCTTTGGGGTATCAAAAATCAACAATCTTCTCCTAAGAAGGCATGATATGTAAATTAAGTTTATTATATATAGTTCAGGTTCGCTTACTAGGGGGTTAGAAAGTGGAGGGGTTAGAAAGTGAAGAAGGATAAATAGTAGAAAGTTAGAAGGTTAGTTAACTAAAGGTGACAAGTGAGATACAAAGAGAAGAATACCGAAAGGTTAGAAAGTCCGTGGGAGAGATTAAAGACAGGAAGGTGATATTTGAAAGATTAAGCCTTAATTAATAAGAAGACTGCCTGCAGTATTTAAAGTATTAAAGAGGTTAAGTGGCCAATAGTTACATATCTACCGTGTAAAGTAATATTGAGGAAGAATTATTATTATAAATGCTTTATTAGATGTATTCTCCCAAAATGTGCAACTTTTATCCCTCTCCCTCTGTTGACTGATTGGAACATCCTATTTATTGTGTTGCATTGAATTGTGTTTGAGTCGATTAAAGTGCTAAATAAAATGATTGGAAAATATTTTTTTTTTCAATGGGGCTGCGCATTGGTATTTTAAACCTTTCAGACCTAGTACATTCCCTGGGAGCTGGTACCACTTTCTAGCGTTGCACCCTATAGGCGATACCAATTACAACAAGCAATTTTGACGCCCAGTTTCCTCCAGAGAGAGCAGCACCTGAGCTCTTGACGATGCGAACTTTGTACTAGGATAAGGGAAATATATCGAATAATCTTTCACTTCCTTCCACACCTTTAGCTGAGTCGCAGGGTAGACGGGAAGGAGAGTTATTACAAATTTAGTTTAGTTTGTTAGTGCTTCTCAAACTCTTTCAATATTTGTCACCCAGTTTCCAGTCATAATTTTCTTCGCTTCCCCCCCCCCCTCCATACAACAACAATGCATTGAATTCAATAATAATGTAATTTGTCGTAAAGCTACAACAGGACTTGTACAAATTATCAAGTAAAATGTTAGATTTTTTTTATGTATGACAAGCCCATGGTATCAGTGGTAATTGTTAAACGTTTTCTTAACTTGATATTGGGAGTATACATTGTGCAGTACTGATGCATTTATAAGTGCATTATACCAATGCAAATGTGTCTTTTATATATATTTTTTGTTATATCAGAATGTATTTTGTTTTGCTTCCTTTCAGAACATTAATAATAATTTTAAATAATGTTTATTTTCGACGTTTTCGATGTGCTCGCGCCCCTCTCGTTGGGTTATCACGCCCCCTACCCGCCTCCTAGGAGTGTGTCCCACAGTTTGAGTCTGCTGCAAGCAAATATATATTTATAAAACAAGAAAAGTCAGTAGGAAGATCAGTGTGTTGTTTATCTTGCATACAAATGTCAAAGGAGTGAAGAAAGTTAACAGTCCGTTTATTAAAGTGATACACGTGTGTCTATTCAACATTTATTACAAATACTTAATTTGATAATTTTATAGTCCACAGTAGTCGTGTGGCCATGATCGAGAACCATTGGCCGGCATTCTCGAGTCATGGGCTCGACTCCTGGTACTACTGAAGAGCCGCCGTGTAGAGAAGGTAATGCACGCTAAATGTCAAGGATATGCCCGTATATAGAAGAATGGAATGCCAATTCACAGGCATCCGCTTCATTATTTAACCGCAATTTAAAATTAAAATGTCCGTCGTCAATTGCTCCTATGTTGCTACAAAGTGCTATCACAACAAACAATTTGATCTTTGTATGTCACTTACATAATTTATATTTGGTACATACTTAGAAAATGTTACTGATGTATGCTATCTATATAAATCACATACACATTCTTATAGAGGGAAAAATTATTATTTTTGACGGTCAGGGATTTGTTTGTTCATTGTTTTATGGATACCGATTTCATCATATTATTAAACGTATTTAATCATTTTAATGATTTTTTTCATTCTTCCAATTCTTTTGTTAAAACATCTAATAATATTTGTATCTAACATCTTATTGAATACATAGCATACACCTCTTACCTTTTACTATTCATAAAATCACCTCCAAATAGAAAAGTATTGTTTCACTAGTTCAATAGAGACTTTTGAAAGTGAGTGTTGGCAACCAAACTTGCAATATTTTTCAGCTGACGACAATAAGTATAAATTATAGCTGTCATCTTATTAAAGACCGTTATAGGTTATATTTATCACCTTATTATAGACCATTGTAGGTTATATTTATTTCTCATTTAATTAGTGCAATTTAAGAACTGTTCCATTAACTTAGAGCTATTTCATTTCTTTTATTCATTTCCTTTCAGCATCGTTTTTTCGATTGAAGAAATCAAATTTCAAATCATTGTAAAGTTATGGGTGATTCATTGTGTTTAGGTCAGTATTTATCATTCAAGCTTTTAAAAGATTCACAAAATAAGGAAATTTGCTTTACAGATTCATTATATCAACTGAAGACATCGTAATAAAAGGTTATTAATAAATAAATTTAGTTTTTAGATTAAAATAAATAAATGTCCATGGAGAAGCTCAGGAATCTCAGGTTAACACAACGAAGACAGAATGCAGAGAAAAGCATTTCACCTAAATTCCCGTATCAATCCCTGGCCACAGCAGCCTAATGACTCATGATTGGCATGTCATGAATTCGGGACAGGCCTTGCAGAGGAGCCGATGCCCCTTGTGGGTCAAAATCTCTCGATGGTGTGGTGGGGAAGTTTGAATAGGAGGTACTAGTTCACACAAGTTTCGTCCTCGTCACTTGACTATGGTTCAGAATTATAAGATCCGTCATCAGTAGCCTTCGGGTTACTTTGTAGTGTCGCGTTAATATTAACACTTCCTTCCTTTCTCAGTAGCTCAACAGCTCAGGGTGGGTCTTGGCCTTCTTAAGAAGGCTTTTCCAGGCCAGTTTTCTTCCTGCTAGTGTTCTCCAATTCTTAGTTCTCAAATCTAGAAGATCTTTTTCTAGGCCCTCTATCCATCTAGGATTATTACTTTTTAGTGGTGCGGTCTTCGTCCATTTTGACAACGTGACCTGTCCATTAAATTGGTTGTATTTTAACGAAGTTAACGACGTCAGGTTATTTATATGCGTGATAGTGCTCGAAATTTGATCTTCTTCGCCACGTTTCATTACCCTGGATTCCTATAAAAATAAATCTTAAAATCTTTCTTTCGCAGATATTTATCATATTCTCATCTGTTCGAGACATGGGCCAAAATATAAACACTAGCTCGTATAAATACTTTTATGCCCAATAAAGTCCCATTTTCTGTCTTCAGTCACGAAAATGGTTGAAAAATAAAGCAGCGGGAATTCTCTTCTTCAAAATATGCTCATATTTTCTGGAGTCTTGTTTTGCAAAGAAACGATATGTTCATAGAAAATTCTCGAATAAATAGTTATTTAAGCATCACTAAAATATTTTTTCTTATTGAACGATTCTATTTATTGAATCCTGTTTTAATAAAATGCCTACAAGCGGGGGCGTTGAGCTCAATTGCAAGCAGTGGTGCAATTGAGCTCCTAAAAACAAAAATAAATATTGATTTTCAATAACTTCAACTTTTGTATTTTTAAAATTTTCCTAACTACTTCCATTTTAATATTGAATTTTTGATGCTTACAAATGAAACTAGTTGTATGAATTGTAAATGATAGTTTACGTATGATGAAGAGAGGGTACACATATTTGAAAAGTTAGGTTTGAGGGATTCCTCAAGCAAAGAAATAAATAAATAATAATTAATTGTGAACTTGGATTTTGACAACTTATAAAATTGTGTTGCGAAAGAGAGTATTTTCTTACTGTCAGTGAAAAAATATTATCTGCGCGATACCTCATGAAATAAAATGAAAATATTAGATCTTCACCATTAAATCCAAGGGACGACGCAAAAAGGAATGAAAATTAAATAATTCATCAATTGGTACGTCTGACCTAAAGACTGCTCAAAGTATAAAATCACTTCACGTATTGGAGAGTGAACTTTGATGTCATATTCCCTTTTAACATCTGGTTCAGCAAATTTAACTAAAGAGTCTGTCGAACTCTTATAAACCGGTTAAGTTCTAACACTTTTTAAAAAGTCGATTTTATTCAAACTTATCATAAATAAAGGATTGTAATGCTTACTTCTGTGCACAAGTATTGTGAGTGCTGTGTGTGTAGTGAATGTTTCATACTTAGTCTTGACCATTGTTGGTACCTTGTACATTTACGCCGTTTTGTCGTACTTCCTACAAATTTTGATTTCTACGATTTTATTCATAACGAGCGGACGTACGATACCGCAGTCGTACTTTCGTACGAAAGTACCTCCTGTCACATTAAGCGCCTCTTTATCTTAAGATATTTTAATTCCGTAATATATTGATAAATTGTTGATACTGATTAACTTATGTGTTGAGGATAATAAATCAATGTTTGTTTCTAATGAAAGTTCATTTTTTTTTTCATTTGAACTCTATCAACGTAATCTTTATTGCTGACTTCCCGCTGCATTTAGGCCTACCGATTTCTATTACAACCATAATCTTTGAGTTAAAATTTATTACATAAAATTATTTTTCTGTAACTTTTTCCATGTGGATTTAAATTTGAAATTTATAAGCAGTAGTTTCTTGAGATAATGCCAGCATGGGAGAGAACGAATAGAAGTGAAGGGAAGTAGCTAGAAATAAATAAAATTCAGCAGTAGATAGTTCAAGAAAGTAGGATGAATGTTCAAGTGTGATAACATTATGTTTTATTCCTCTTGGAGGATTCCTTCTGCTAACCCATGATTCCAGGCATGTATATTCAGAATAGGATAATTAGATCTCCAAATTGCCTGATTTAGAAGTGAGCATCTCTGCTGTATAAAATTCTCTGAGGGGGTGAAGACTTTTCCACCTTGTACTTGCTCCCTTCCTGCCTCCTGCTCACATTCTTGAATGCATTGATGTCTGTTGAGCAGGATAATGTCCATCACTCTCTTTTATGGTAAGGTCTTTTGGACTTGATGTACGTTTGCTCCAGCTCTCAAGGGATTGACAACAACAATAAGCTTTGCGAGGTAATTTTTAACCAATAATGACCATTGCGCAGATGCGTTTTCATGATACAAAACTCAACTCTTTTCAACCCATTTTTCAAAATGCTTCCTTCTGATTGCCTTTCATAAAATCACACTTGCAATTTTTTCCCCTGAAGAATACGCTTTTAATGTTTTTGTCAGTGGTGGATGCGAACGGTGGGTCGCAGAAAGTACTGCGTTTTGTACACTTAAGCGGCGTTGAAGAAAACGCTTGTTCCATTCTTGTGATTTCTTTTTATTTCTCTTTTCTTTTACACTTTTATTTCTTCCATATGCTTCATTTAACATCTGAAGTGACATTTTGTGATATCCGTAGCAGAACACAAAATTTAATTACTGCACGGTATTTACAATACGACGTTTCCAAATCAGACAATGTAGAATAGCTAGCCAAATGAAAACACCTGCTATGTTTCCAGTGACTATGACTAAACAAATAAGTGATTAACTTTCCGCCTTTTCTCTATTAATGAAACGAAGGTCACAAAAAAGAATAAATTTTATTCTCTGATCATTGCGGCGCCATTTGACTGTCAATTCCACGTGAACTTTTTAACTCTACCTTGTAATAGTTGTTTGATGCCATTTGCTGCAGAGAAAATTCATTTATTACATGGCAAATTGCTGTTGAATAAAACTGTACTATTAATTTAAACGTAAGATGCAAATACTTCATCTAAGTTATTTTTTGAATTTCGTAATCCAATTCTTTTTTTTAAAAATTTTTTATTCAAGTTTATAGTAAAACTGTGCTCAAATAAGAGCCTCGTTTCTTTTTTCTATGTGATTCATTTATTCAAACTCAATTTAGAATTCCTGATTGTTACGCTGAAAGCAAGTGAAGAAACTGAAATTCATCAATTGACCTTTAGTTTAATTTTTGTGGCCTGAAATTTGATGAAAATCTTAAAAATTGCCTCAAACATAGAACGTGTCCTAAAATTCTAACAAGATAATAAGATTTATGTGAATAAGTACAAAATAGAGTTTATAACTAATGTCATAAATAAAATAGCTGAATATTTGAAAACAGACCATACCCCAAAAATATTTGGAAAAGCCTTTACTTACGTCACTATCTATTTACCGGAAGAAAATCTCCATTGAACTGAAGAAAGATGTAGTGGGATTTTACCGTAAAGACAGAGATTTGGTACATCTTGCCCACAAAAAATGCGCCAACTGAAGCCAAAAATAGCCTCACTGAAGTTGTTCATCTGTATTACTATATATTATCTTTAAAGTTTGATAAATTTGATCAAACTTAAAACTTTCTATTGTATCCAATAACATTCTTATATAGTCCTCGCAACTTGATTTAAAATTGATCTGACTTGGATTTCTTAAATGAAATATATTTATCCTTTATAATGTATCCCCCCATACCCTCCCTTGGAGTCGATTTCCATAAAACCCGTTCTTAACGGACCTCTGGGGCCGTTTTCCCCAACCTTTTCATCGCCTAGGACCGGTCAACGTGTGGTAATTTTTCAGCGGCCGGAGAGGGAGGGGGGAAGACGTTAATTGTTTATATTTCAGATTGTTTTCATGTAATAATTTTTATTTAACTGTATTTAAATATGACTTCAGAATAAAATAACACCAAAAAGTGAATATAAAATGATTTCCATGAAAAGTCGCACAATTCCGAGAGAAATACACCACAGTAAATAAAATGGAAATAATTTGATGTTTCTTGGGCGGCCCGGTACCATTTGTACCACGGCCCGATACCGGTCCACAGACCGGGAGTTGGGGGCCTCTGCTCTAGGCAACTAAAAAAGAAAAACGTCTTCGTCAAATTTCAGGTATGTGCAAGTCTAAAATTTCAGAAACGGGATATTTTACTTATGACGTTCCTGTAATCCTTCTTCCCAATCCTTAGGGATATCTAGTGAACAAAATGCGTGCCAAATTTCAAGTTTGGGAGCATAAAAGCTCAAAAAAAAATTTTTTTTTTTATCTATTACGTCTCGAAACATCGTCGCCTGGAATCGACTCTTCCTCAAAGTCCTTTCATAAAGATCTCTACTCAACAATACGAACATGCATGCCAAATTTAAAGTCTGTATACCTAATAATTTCGGAGATTTCGATATGAATGAGCGAGTCGATTTTATATTACTTATATACAGTGGCGGCGTTAGGCGTCGGCAACTGCCAACGGCCTCGCGCTTGAGGGGGCCTCGCAAAGTTTTTAATTATTTATAATTAAATTAAATTAAAATTTTTAATTATAAAAAATTATATTTGTGTAATGTTTGTCATCATTTGATTAGCAATAAATCTCTTTACACATACATTAGTTTAACTATAATTCGGCTTATGTAATTTAACGTTTTCTTGACTGGGAAAAAAGGAGGCCTCGCGAACCCTAATTTCGCCGACGTCCACGCGTAGTCTAGCGCCGCCACTGCTTATATATTATCAATTAATGACAATGAATTTTCGTCACTACCATATGCATTTCTTTGAAATTAAATAAAATTCTGTATTACATTGTTTGCGATTTTTTTATACTGTGTTAAATACGTTGCCTTTTTTTACTGTGCATATTGCATATTTTTACATGGTTTTCTTACAGTGTGAACTACCGTCGAAAATAAAAGGCTTAGGTGTATTATTTTCGGCGCTTTCCACAGCAATTTCTTTACAGAGAAAATAAGTTAAAAGACGATACTCTGTAATAACCGCTACCCGCCTAACATTTTAATAGACGATCAACACCTAAAAATTATTCTATCATACTATTTCAGTCCGTATCGTGTGTCAGTTCACACAAGATACAACCAGAGAATTTTTCTCTAAAACGTTATAACCACGCCACCCTCCAAGGGTACTTCATTTTCCCAGATACCATCTCAAAAACAAATCACCGATAACCTTCCATTGTTTGCTTCGAATTAAAACAAATAAAACCCAACCTCTCTAAACACTCGTTTAATTTGTGAAATGGGGCTCGATACCGGTCGGCAAGATCTCCAAAAGACAGGATACAAATTACAGCTTGGTTTAAAAGCGTGAATATCTGGGGGAAGATATCGGTTTTTATAGAAATGAAACAAATCCACCGTTTTGTAGGGATCTTATCCCCCCCCCTTTATTGTGCCCGGTCAGCTGACATACTTTATTTCCATATCAAATCATTGGAAAAGGGAGAACGGGTTCTTTACGGATGATCGTGCGATGCATAATAATGAACGAGACGGCAAGGAAGAAAAAATGAAAAGCAGTTGCCGGTATTTCATTGAAATTTAATATCCCCAGTCCGTTAGTTGTGTCTGTCTTCAACCGGATCATCTCATCGTGAGTATCGTTCGCTTCCTTATATAGGTTAGTAATTTATTTCGGGAAAAAATTAAATCCTAAAATTGTTTTTTTTTTCTAAAAAAAAAATTGAATGGGAAATTGAAATATCTTTAATTTTCTTTTTAATTTGAAGCCATTTACTAAAATTTAACTATTTAAAAATTTTAAGTTTGTTATTTATTAATTTTGATATATTGCTTCCAACAGTCGTGAAAATGTTTTTTCTTAATCTTTTCTTATAATAGTTGAATTTTGACTTATCCATTAACTATTAATTAATAAGGTATTACTTTTTTTTGTGGTGAAAATAGACTGTTATCATTAATTATTTGTGGAAATCATTTCGAATTTTAAAAGATAATAATGAGTTGTATAGAACAGTGATAGAGCCAAACCATCCATCTCTAGCTACTAGTAGCTCGTGGGGACATTTTCGGGAGATGGCGTTCACGCTGCGGTTGGCTAAACTTGATTCCTCCACTGAATTGACGCTTATCAGAGCAAGTAGTATTAAAAAAAATCAAGTCAATTCCTACTTAGGTCAACAAAGAAAATTTTTATTTTTGTTACATTTTATTAAACAGTTATAATTAATATAAATATGTATGTACAAGTAACAGAATCACAATATTAAGTGATAAAATAGAAAAATATTTTCCTTGCAATTTTCTATTTTCCTTTCTATATAGGGTGTTGGACTATTATTTTGTTTGTTACTATTTATTCATTAATTAAATTAAATTGTTGTGATAAAGTAGTATGGTAAAAAATAAATCCCATTCTCAGAAATTAGGCCATCCCAGGTAGGATTCTAACCCACGACCTTTGGATTAGAAGTCTAACGCGCTATCCATTGCTCTACACGAACACAACGAGCGATTTTCCTTTCTATATAATACTGTTGGACTACTATTTTTGTTTGTTAATAGCTATTCATTTTTTAATTTAATTAATTAATATTTGGAAAAATTGAATTAACATCAAGTGTCATTCATTAAAAGTTTAAAAAATGTATTTGAACTTTAATCGATGAATAGAAAGTATTTTATTAACTATTGAAAATATGAACAACATAAATATATACAAAGAGAGAGCTTGAACTAATAATAGGAATTGAAAAATGTGTTAACATATTTGTTAATTATTACTAACTACACTTCAATTTCTTATGTTCAGTGTAGTTACAGTTTCTTTTAGTTATATACAGTTTAGTTAAAATTGATTTCATATTTACTGGAAATGTAAGTTCATAGGCAATAAACAAATGTAAGATTTTTTTAAAATAAAGTTGATTTTTTTTTTTTTTTGGTTGGGGTTCATAGTATTAGACTTAAGAATGGCGCAGTAGCTGAAAAACTTCATAAATTGGATGACCACTGGAATTGAATATTTTAACAATACATAATATTACTGAATATTTATGAAATTTTAGAAAAACATTTTTAAGTGTGGCTTTTTAAAAAATTAAAATGTTTAGAAATGTTAGAATGTTAAATCTTGTAAAAATATGCATCTGATTTCCCGTGGAAATTATAATTTGTTAGATATTTTTAGAGGCCCAGTGGCGGAGGGGTAGTGTATCGCGTTTCCACGCCACAGGTTCGGGATTTAAATCCCGGGCTGGGCAAGGTCGATTCAGCCTTTCATCCCTTCAGTGGGTTGATAAAGGTACTAAGCTTGCTTGAAAACTAAACACTGGGGGTTTCGCATCAGATTGACCGCTTGACCGAAACATTTGCACATGCAATCCAGAGTCTAAAGTGACATAAGCTGAGATAAGCACAGTAGGCCTCATGAGCTGTTTTCGCCACTGAGTTCAATTCAGATATTTATATGTAATTCAAATGTGTTCGTATTACTTTAAAATCAATTTTTAGGCTGAGGATAATATATCAAATAATTTAAACAAACTGTATTGTGTGCTCCGTTAAGCTATCTTCACTGCTGCTTATGAAAGCCCTGTCTTTTCATAGTTATATGAAATGTTTTTACGGAAAATATTAATACTTATTTAAAGATTAAAATATAATCAAACAATTCCACATTAATGAGAAATTTAAAATTTAAAAAACAACATGTAAAATAAAAAATGTAAGAAAATTTACGTTGTGGAAATTTGCAGATTGAGTTTCTTCATTTGATTGTTGTTCGGGAATTGCGAGTTCCACCATTTTGCTTCTGAAAAATAAGTTATCAATCGGTGCACCTTGCCAGTATATATTGAATTAGGGGTATGACATTCAATGATTATATGGTAATATTAAGTTATAACAAACTACATCCTAGTTTATTTTAGCAAAGAAAGAATTAACACAAATGAAACTTTATGAACAAAATTTTATTTTTCTTGTTAATTTTCTTATGCAAATTACATTCATTATGTTTGTTTCCTTGCGTCAGACTGACCACCTGACTTGAACATCTGGTCATGCACCGCAGCATCTAAGTTCACGAAAACTGAGACAGGCACAGTAGGCCTTTTCCCTCTATGGGCTGTTGCGCCACTGAGTTTAGTTTTGGTTTGTTTCTTTTTTGAAATTATATGCAATAAAATATGTTGACTTGCATTTAAAGCATTATTTGCCAAAATAAGGTGCTAATGCTTTTAGTTTTCTCCTTAGTATTTAAAAATAAATAAGACGAAATCTTATGAATGCTTCACGTAATTTGAGTGCATTGTATTCTAAACTTGAAGCATTATGATCACTACAGTAGTACAGTTATACTTATTCTAAAAACTGAAGTTACATGCAGAACATCTTCAGTAAGGAATTTTAAAATATTCTTACATCTTATTTCATATTTTTATTTATTTACTTATGTAAACTGTGTTAGAAATGATTTTTAAACGTATTACGAATTTAATTTATAAAATAATATTTCCATTTGCTTAGCAAACAAGTTTAATTTTTCTGTTAATTTCGAAAGATAATTTTTTAAATTATTTTTTCTGTTTTAACAATTTTATATTATGAATAAATGTCCGAGTTTTTCATTTGGATTTTTAAAAGACTTTGTCATAAAGACACAATATAATTTGAAGTTCTTCTGTACTGGTTATTTCCAAGAAAAATATTTATAATTAGACAACGGAAATTAAATTTTTTTTAAATATATTTGCCTCTCCATTCAGTTTATTTCAACATCTCTTGAAGTATATTAAGTAAATAGTTTTTAGTATAAACGAGCATTGTTTTTTTAGAGAAGAATAAATATTATTACAGTTCTTCAAAATAATTTTGCTTAGAGTACATGCCATTTAATTATGTATTTTATGAATTAATTAAAAGAGAAAACAATATAGGATTTGAGTCAAATATTTTTACTAAATTATTTCGGAGATGAAAATAAATTTTTAAACAGAGGAGAGGAAAACAAATGTATAAAGTTCGTGTGCTAAAAAATAGCATATTCTGCTTTTTCGGACCGAAGTACTGACCGTAGAGGTTTTCGGGAGTTACATTGAGAAAAATATTAAGAACTTAATGATAATACTAAATGTCATTTCTTACCTTGCTTTTATATACCTACTTTATTTAAAATAATATAAATTTTAAAATTTTGCGATTTAATTTTTTTTTTTTTTAAGGTTTTTTTCCATTAGTTTTTTTGTCAGTGTTTTTTCTCGGTGAAGGGATGAATTTTGCAGCAATACATTTTACTACCTTTTTTACAAAAAGTTTACATTTTTGTTCGTTTGTGAATGAAACGCTTTTAGTTTTAAATAATATGTCATGCAATTTTTATGAAAATCGTACTTTTTAAGAAACTCGGTTCTGTTTTCTTATGTTATTTTGAGAGATAGAAATTTATACAGAAAAACCAATTTTACGAAACAAAATTGACTTCAATATTCTATAAACAGTTATGTATTAAGCAATGCAATTATAGAAATAGGATGATTTTTAGACATCTATAATATCAGTTTATATTGAAGAAATTTGTACTTTTCAAGCGATCCTAAGTACTGAGTGCAATAATTTATTTTGTATTAAAAATATCCTGCCAATTCAATTTTTGTTTATTTGAACATTAATATATTTTTCGTTTATAATTTCATTGCATAAGCAAAAGGCACGTTGAGCTTTATGCTAATGCTAAAGCATAAAGCTTATAATGAGCTTTATGGTAAATGTATGAGCTTAATGCTAATACATTTTAAAATTTCTCAAATATAAAAGAGCTGTTCGCTGTTACCCACCCACTACGCTACGTAGTTTTTGATGTTTTTAACTACCATAAAATCCGGCGTATAACACGCACTTATACTTTCAAGCTGCAATTTATAATTTTTAGGTATATTCGCAGTATAACGCGCTCCTACACTTGGGGGGAAGAAACCTGAAATGTACGTGCGACATACTCTTATGTTTTGAAATCATTTATTCGAGGGGTTTTTTTTTCAATCTATTGAAAAAAATAGTATACTTCAAGAACTACAACCTTTTTAGTTCATAAGGAATGTTACTTCCTTTAAGGTATCCGAACACGTTCGAAGTACTTTTTAACAAAATAGCATACTAAACATTGTAAATGCTCTTTTAGGACTCAATACCAATAAATATTACTATTTAACTATCAAAATTTAAAATAAATTACCTGGATTTTACAAAAATCATAACTATAAGTGAAATTTCAGCAATATTTTTGAAAAACTTCAAAGCATTTAGAGAAAAAAGTAATAAACACATACCAGTAAAACTATTACTAAAACAAATTAGATGCATTTATCTAGAAAATGTACTAAATTTTAATTTTTTATTAAATTTTGCAAATTTTACAGCTGATTGAGTAAACATTATAAGAAATATTACATTTTTATGAGACCATTATTTAAATAACAAGCCATAACTCAAAAAGTATTCATACAATAAGAAATATTTTAGTACATTCTCTAGAAAATAACATAAATATCAGGTTCAAAAAGTTTTATAGAAATACATTCGTAATATTTGGAGTTATCAGACTCTCCATGATAGATTTTGAGCCATTTAAATGCCTAATTCTGGTAGATCAAAAACCCACTTCCGGTTTTTCTAAATTTATAAAATGGGATTTTGAAACTTAGCCTCTAGGTAGTGTAGAAACGAAACAAAGTCTGTTTCGTAAAGTCAAAAGATAGCTCTATTCAATAAAATAAAAAAACAAAAATATCTGTCTTGCTCAATTGGGTCATTTTCAACGTGTTCGGATACCTTAAATAGTATTTCGATGTATGTAAAAGTCTAAATTTTTTCTGTAATTGTCTTTTCTATTATTTTTAAAGCACTCCTTTTTCCATACCCGGAGTATAACGCGCACGAGCTTATTTCTTGTGTTAAAAGCGAGCGTTATACGACGAATTTTACGGTATACACAGCATTTTCAAATGATTCATATCAAAGTCCTTGTATTCAAATTTCGATTGAATTTAAAAGCATTCTTATGGCCTTTTCCTCTTGATTTAAAAGGTGAGTACTTGAATTTTTAAAACTGAAGTATGTTTGCCTTTTGAGGTTAACTTCCGCAAGACCTGTTCTTAGAGGATCTCTTCCAAAGAAAACAAAATTTCTACCAAATTTCACGTCTATTGGTCTAATAGTTCAAAAACAGGAATTTTTGTATATAATGCCCTTGTGTGTGTGTGCAATCCAATTTGGGGGGGGGGGCGACTTTTGCAAAACTTGTTCTTGGCGGTCTCTACTCAACAAGAGATACTCTACTGAATTTCAAGTCTGATGTCTAATAGTTCCATAGATATCATGATGTGATCTCTCTCTTCAATTATGTAATAGAAAAATAGACTTTAACGTAACTTTTTTTTCGTAACTTTTAACATAAAACTTACCTGATGTAAAATGAATGCAATATTTCGTCATATTTTCCCCTCCAGACACTAAACCTTCCCTATTAACTTAGTACCGCCTTTGTCTAGAAGCACAGAATCAGTAGAATCCGGAAAAACCACATAAATCATTGCTTTGGGCGAATTTTCTTGTTCACTATCTATTCTGACTTTCCCTATTTAAATATCGTCGTCCCCCTAAGTTAGAGTTCCTTTGCCTGTCACCATGCATTGCAACATCGTTGTCCCAGTGTTCTCTCTGTAAATTAAACCCCATACCTTCAATAAAGACTTTGAATTCCATAGTTCTCGTTACTAGATCACTGAATTATGAACTGTATAGAGAGAGGGGGGAGGGGAGATTTGAAATATTTTATGCACAAAAAATAGAGGATTTTATTATCTGTGTGAACTGTTTTATATGTTGAAAAACTCACGGCCATATTTTTCTAAGCTTTGAAGTGTTTAATGGGTAGTCTTTTAGTTTCTTGCAGTATGTATATTTTTATTTGACCCATCTTCTAGTTTCTTTAATGTTTTCCCATTGTTTTGCAATATTTTATAGGTTTCTTGTAGCCACTGCAGCTAAGTAGTAAAGGTCTCCAACTCGCGGCTAGCTTTGCATCTGTGTAGTCGTGGGTACAATTTTTAGTGCCATGGAAGACCCACCCTGTTGAAGAATTTGTCAAGGCTCTTAGTCCTCGCGTTGGCTTAGGGTGGAAGTTTGGAAATTGGGGTAACATTTAAACTGTCGTTCACGTAATTTTACTGTGGTTCAGGGCCGTGGGTTGCCTAGTGCTTAGAGCATCGGACGCCAGACCGGAAGGCCTGGGTTCAATACTCGATGTTACCAAATACCCTCCGAGTACACACGGAGAACGTCCTTGTTGAATCATGGGTCTGAATGTCTTGCGGGTAGTCGTAGCAGCTGTCCCCATCTACCGTGTATGAACCGAGCCAAATCGTACTGTCACCTACATGGTGCTTAAAGCTAAAAGTTAACAACAGGCATACACCTTATCCTTGGCAGGATAAATTTCATGGGCCTCGATCTGACACCGTCAGACAGGTGACATTAGAAACAACAACAGCTATGGTTCAAAATTATTATGTCCAGTGCTGACGTAAATATACAATCAATCAAAAATTCACATATGAACAGCTTTTCTCCAAATATGAATAGAAATTATGTAAAAAAATGAAATCATATAAAGGAAAATGAGAGTTTTTAATAATTCAAAAAGTTTTCAAAAATATTTCGTTTATGACATACATATACATTATGTTATATATATATATATATATATATATATATATATCCAGTCTAAATTTGATGAAGGCAGTGTAAAAAGCGTACACTTCGTCTTTAAAATTTCTGTCTTTTTAAACATGGTATTTAACTCAGACAGATTCCATATAAGGGACAAAAAATACAAAAAAAAACAACAACAAAAAACCATCTCACAAGATCCGAACAAAACCAAAAACGGACTCCAAACAATACAGATAACCAAATGCTGGTCATACGCAGTTATCCAATGAGGAATCGAAAATGAAATAGAGAACGAAATAAACAAGAAAAATGTGTACGCTTTGGAATAAAACCATTTTATTTTAAGAAGCGATACTTCCGATTACATCAGAGAACGCCTAGTCAGTTTTCACAGTAATGTATTCCATATCCGCACATGCACACCTCTTCCAAAAAGCCAAACGATAACATCGCTGTATTCTTTTAATACCTCCATTCCCCTCGAGGCTATATTCTACAACACTGTTAATTTGGGAGGGTAAAAAGAGAGGCGAGTTTTTTTTCTCCTTTTATTCTATTTCACCCCTGGGTATGAAAGCTTTCCGATTGTCATCACCAAGACGAGTTTGTGTTTGGACGAATATTTTTTAAGTATAGGAAAGATGGCAACAAGTAAGTTGTTTCTAAGATCTTTTGTTTACTTGTCAACCCCAGCCGGATTGTACGTTTTTTTGTATGTAAGCCATTTTCTGTTTATACACAGTCGTCATTGTTGGAGAGGAGAGTTTGTTCCTGAAGTATAATTTTATCTGATTGGATCTGGGTCTTTCAAAACTGAATTACCACGATCTTGAAATGTCAAACTCTGGAGGTCTAAATTAGTATTTGCGGAGAAGTGTATTTAGCCAGCAGCCTGGTAAGAAAGAAAAGTTACAATTTTTGGATTATATACAAAGAAAAAAAAATTGATTTTCAAAGTGTATTTTGTAACAGCCATGTAAATTATTACAGAAATTTATTTATTGAGGTTCATAATTAAATAGCTAGTTTCTAAAGAAAAATATATTTGATGTAAACTAATTAGATAATGGGTGAGATGGCTCAACTCTTAATATTTGCATTGAAATAATATAAGAAAGCTTAAGAAATTTATTATTAAGAACATTTTTATGAAGCTACAAAAAATTAGTATTTACATTTCTTAAAATCAGTTGAAAATAAACTAAAATGTATTCAACCTTGAATGGTGAAAAAATAAATCTGTTTTCAACAACTAAATGTTAATTTATTTGAAAAAGAAATTTTTTTGACTTTTTGTCACATTGAAGAATTTTTAAGCTTTTTTTAGAAACTAAATTATGATAAAACGAATTTCAACTTAAAGGAAAAGATAATAAATGAAATCTATTAACGAATTAGTTATAATAATTTTGAGTAAATGTTTGAAGTGACATTAAAATATTAATGAGTAAAATAATTCATTTTAATGCTGATACATAAAGAGAGTTTTAAGATCCATATTTATTTATATTTAAAATTATTCATGAAGTTAATTTCTTTTATAAATTGTTTATTTTATTATTTTAATCAATGATTCATCTTCATAACTGACTTGTTTTTTTAAAGTACTAATACGCATAAATAGTTTAATTTCGCAATATTTTAGATTAAGTATTTTCTCTATTAAAATAACGGAAAGCCTAGAGTATTTTTTAAGAAAAATTTGCTATTTTTAAAAAAAAATTCCATGCAATTCAACAAAAAATTTTAATAAGTAATTATATAATAATTATTAATTGTTTGCTAATGCAAATCCTAAAAAATATCCTCAATATGCTTAGTAGATTGAGATTCCATTTTTTCATTGAATTCTACTCTAACAAATTTTTAGAAAGAAGAAACTCTATTTTTATCAATTATATAAAATCTAGAATATATTGGCGTCTAGGAGACGTCATTCATTTTATGCACTGTTGTGCTCTTTGGCATCTCCGAGATGTCAAGTATTATGTCCAATGGAGCTGTCTCTAAATAGAATTGTTCTTTGTGTCTTTTGTTTCCATCGATCAAAATTCTTTCCCCTTCTAGGTAATAACCGAGGAAAAGGAAAATGTATATCAAAGTTCATTTTATTTGTATATCAAAAGGTTAAAATATATCTCAAGACCCAATTAAAGTATGCTTCTAGAAACTGGAGAATATATATCTTATAAATATAGTTTTTTAAAACTATATTTATAAGATATATATTAACTCTCTTTAAAGAACCTTACTCTCACTCTACAGAACCTTAACTCTTTTTAAGGTGACACTTCATTCTGAAAGCTTTTTGTGTTGAAATAACATATAAATGATTAAATTTTTGACATAATGTCAGTTGAATATAAGAATGTACATGTAAAATTGTCTTAAGAATATTATAACACGAAAAAATTATCTAAATAGAACTTTTTGGTAAAATGTAAAGAACGAATGAGATATTTTCAAAATATTCTCCTTTTATTCAAAATGCTTGTATAATAATATTTTACACACATATATATATAACTAAGACTTCTATACCAGGGTTTAAGTAAAGTTCTTTTTTTAAAAAATGCGCATTATTTTAAGAATTACAATTAATTGAAATAATAAAAAAAATGAGTATTTTTTTTTGCTAAACTTTCTCTACTTGGATATAATAAAGTATAAATAAATCCAAAATTCTATAAATAAATTCTAAGTTATATATTTCAAAAATTTTAGTTCAACTCCGGTGCAAAAGTCCAAGCTATATATAGACACAAAATATTTTTATCACAGAAAAATTTTCCATAAAAGGGTAATAATTTGGAAATATGATATTCTTTCTTCCTGTTTTGCCAAAAGGATTGGGTTTAAATAATTTTTTCTTTGTCATAATCTTGTTAAAACAGTTTTATATGCATATTCAAATTCCACTGGCATTTAAAATTTTTAAAAAAGTTATCCATTTGTATGTGCTTTTTCAAAATCATAGTTTGGAACTTAGACATCAAAAGTATTTTGAGTATAATTCAAGCCGAATACCTAAAATATAAAATAAGTCCTACACTGTAAAACTGGTTCCCTACCATTCATAAAACAGGGATAGTAGTCAAGCAAAAAACTCGAAGTAGGCTCAAAATACCTGAAATTTTCAGGGCCTCTCTATTGTATAATACTTCTCGTCAGTGATTCCTAAATAGAGTTAGGATTAGAGGGAACGCAGTGTAAGTGGTAAGGGGCCCAGAGATTAGCGAGGTATTACATAATAGGTCCAAGCTGAAGTATGCTCTAGAATAGGAGCTCAAATGCCATTTAAAATCGTAACTGGCATCTGGTAATAGTAATTTAGGCGTGCAGTACCCCACTTTTTTGAGGTACCTGAGAATCACTGCAAAAAATACCCCCCTAATCACGAAATAGATTTTTTTTATATCATAAAACGTTCAGAAAAGAATGTTTGAAAAAAATATTTTTTACCTTAGCTTTTCTCATTAGTAGATGCCATACTTTCCTCAAAGGATCTATATATCCTTTTTTTGTAGGAAGGATATTTCTCAAGGGCATTAAGAGGAGAAATGTTGGTAAGCTGTGATTAATTGTGAAAGCAGGTGAGAAATCTTTTTGCAGAAAAAAATGAGTACATTGAGATTATATCACAAAAGAGATTTTTTTCTATATATAAATCCATATATATCATGTATTATTAATTATTGTATACTTAATAATGTATGCTATAAGGCTAAAAATTCTGATTTCTTTTAACTTTCATCTAAATATATTTTTACATTCATTTAAATATTCGAAACAATCGCATAAAAAATTTTTAACTTCAAATTCCTTCTTTTTGTCGCATGTTTTTAGTAAATTTAGTTTTTTTAATTAAATGCATTTATAAGTTTAAGGGATGGAAAGACTAAATATAGCATGAATAGAACCCATTGAAATTTTAAATAATAAGAAATGTAATATATTTTTCCTTGTTTCATAGATTTTAAATACAGACTTTGAAAAATGTAATTCATTACGTATTTATCTATTTATTACAAAAATTACTCGCAATAAATCAAGTAAGGCTTATGCATAATTCAATAAAAATAAGGATACATAATAAGAAAATTCAAGCCACGGAAGCTAATATATCTCAAATGCTATATTAAAATCCATTTTTGGATTTAAGGTAACTAACTATACTTTCAGAGCAGTGTTTTTTACAAGAGCGCATAAACAAAAAAATTAACATTTTTAGTGCCACCTGAATTAGAATATATGTACATATAAAACAGGCTCTAAGAATATTATTAAAATAAAAAATTATTTAAATGCATTTTTTTGGCAGAAAGTGAATGACATATTTTCAAAACATTCTCATTTTGTGAACAAATGTTTTTACAAGATTAATACTTTGCCTGCATATAACTAAGATTTTCCTATAGAGTCCTAATCAGGATTTTGAAAAGTTCACAATATTTTCAGAGTTTTTTTAACATAAATTTCTCTAAAATCTGATGTATTAAAATATAATAAACAAATCCATTTCTAAATAATATACTTCAAAAGCTCTGTAAAGATGTCTTTGGCAATTAGGCAATATAGGCAAAATATTATTATTTTAGAAGCATTTTTCATAAAAAAAAATGTTTTAAAAATGTCATTCTTCCCTATTTTTTTTACCAAAAAAAATGTATTCAAATAATTTTTAATAGTCTTAAATTATAAGAGTATTATAATTATTTAAGTATATTATATAATTCAAGCGCCATTAAACATCAAAATGATTTCCATCTAAGGAAACAAAAACATCATACACATTCAAAAAATCGATTTTTCACTTTTAATACATATTAAAAAATAGATCATATTGTTCTAAATCTAAAAATGTATGACAATTATATATATTCGTTGATAAAATAACCTTAAAATATGATACAAGTAATAGACAAAAATGTAAGCAAACGTTTACAAACACGTTTAGTTTTTTTCACTTTTTCTCCAAAGCATAACTTTTTACTTTTATAGGTACACTTTTATAAAAAACTATTTCACTATATGGTTTCAAATTTTTATGCTTCTATACAGTATACCTGTACATATAGTGAATCCATTTTTTTTCAGTGGAAGTAAAATACATAGTTTTTTTAAAAAATAGTTTAATGTGGGAAAAAGGAGGGGGGGGGTAAACATTTTCAAAATCGCAGTTTATATATTTTAAGACACTTTTTCTTTATTTTTCTAAAAAATAAGTTTACTATGTTTTGTGTATTG
This sequence comes from Trichonephila clavata, assembly GCA_019973975.1. NCBI lineage: Eukaryota > Metazoa > Arthropoda > Arachnida > Araneae > Nephilidae > Trichonephila > Trichonephila clavata. The sequence continues at coordinate 160,321 of BMAO01001270.1, forward strand.
TCTTTTATATGTTCCAAAAATATTTCACATTATTAAGAGATACTTTTCTTAAAAAACTTTACCTATAAACATGAGCATGTATTTCGACATCTCAAAAAGTATGTCGAACTTAAATTAAACAGAAAAAAATTGTAAGTGAAAGAATTATTTTTGAATTTCAACGGAATGATTAATATATCTATATTAAGATCACAAAAAAACTAAGCTCTATTGGAAATTTATAAATATATATGCCCTATAAACTATGAGCCTTAATTTTGGCATTTTACTCTTTCGAGCATGTTCTGCTACCCTTAAACGCTTTTTCAAAACGAATGTTTCGAACGAAAAAAGATACCTTAAATTTTTTCAGACTTATATTCCGCATAAAATAAATTACTTAAAAATAAGCTTTAGCGTATTGCATCATGTTAGACATTCGTAAAAAAAAAAAAAACATTTTTAATTAAATTCAGGGAAAGAACATAAATTTCTTTGAATGATTTTCACCTAAATTTTTTCGTTTGTAAACTCATTTTATTTATAGCCCTAATGTGCTCTCGAATTTATATAATCGTTTGTGTATTATTATTTTTATCGTTATAAGGATAATTGGGAACAAATTGTACGTTGTGTTTGATGTAAAATATTTAATCTACGAGACGACATATTTCTTCTATTCTAAAAAAAAATGTATTCACACACGCCCTTTATAAGGTACCATGAGAAGGATTCTTACCCCAGTTCTTAAAAGAACCATTTTTTATCTAATTATGCATTCAAAATGGACCGCACCCGGACCATTGTTGTGTGTGCGTACCATCCTATTATTTTCTAATAATTTACGGCTGTGCGTGTCAAAATCTTAAATTTTTTTTTAAAAAAATTCCCATAGACTTTTGAAAAACAAAATGAGAATAGCTGACAAGAAATTCTTCCTTATTAAATTTAATATTATTTTGATTCATTTTCTTAAAGGTAATTTAGTTATCTTTATTTTTTTTAATTTAGTAATGCTTATGTTGCTGATGATTTTTGCAGATTGTAAAATTGCATACATCGATAATTTCTTGAGCAGGGAACATGAAATTTTTCATCTTTTTGTTAAGCATGAAATATAGCTTATACCTATCTTACTTTTGAATTAATACATGTAAAAGGATATGTAAATTAAATTTTGAGGGCAGGGGAAAGCTACACTAACTAAGCAGCTAAAATAGTTAAAAATATATATATCATGTAATTTGGCGTATAAAGCGTCCTTTTAACACAAAAAGTAACATGAAAATTTAAAGTGGCGTATTATCCGCAGAATATAAAAATGATAGATTTAAAAATAAAGAAAAGGTTATCATTAAAAAAAATTAATTTCTACTGGTATTAAAATACTGTATTCTAACACTTGTACAAAATAAAAGAATTGACTCCTTGTGTGGGAACTTTCTTCATTGAATAACATGAAAAAATAACATATTCGTCTTCGATTATATTTTAATTTTGTCTCGTGAGTTAGTGAGTGAATATTGACGTCGCACTGTTTAGCTACACGAAGGCTTTTGGCGACGGACCTCGTCATTTTAAACAATGGTCAAGTGACGAGGACGACATCTGAGCTGGCACCCCCTCTTCTAACTACAACATCGTACCAATGGGAGGACATTTGAGCTCTCGACAGATTTAACGTGCATCGCTTCCCTACATCGCTTCCCTCTTCTGCGGTACTGAGCTCGAACTCATGGCATGCCTTGACATCTTGGCTACCGCGACCATTTTAATTTTATCTCACCTCTCTCTTTACCTTCAGTGTTATTCTGATCTATAAATAACTTTTGTTTCATCTAGATTATTAGATGTACAATATTTTCTAAATGATATATTATATCATGTTTAATTATGCTCCATGATTTTTTTTTTATTTATGTACAAATTTTTTCTAAATTTCACAAGATGAAAGTATTGCGCATGTACATTTCAGATTTCGTGAGCGTTAAAAAAATGTGCGCGTTATACGGCGAATAAACGGTACAAAATTATCTTTAAAAAATTTGATTAAACTGAAATAAAGACTATTTTTTTTAAAAAACGAAATTATTTCAAAATTGTTTGTTTTATTTCTAATAATTTTTTCTAACTTTGGAAGGCGAGAAGGTACAAATATTCATTCGAAATTATTAAATTTAGTTACAGAAATCATTCAATTTTCAATATCTATTTCGTATTTTTAAACAAGTTTTATAATATACCTTTCAGATCAAGATCAAATCTGTTTAACTACTTTCTTACGTTTTATGCTAAAACATTATGAATGAATTAAAATATATTTAAGACACACATGAATGGAATGATTAAATCTGCAAATCCTTCTTGTAAAAGAAATTCTGTCTAGAAAAAGGAATCAATTTGTAAAATATTACATATATGCTAAAATATAATCTTTTCCGTAATGCAGTATTCAGATTTTTAAAAAAAGGATTACCTGTGCTATACTATGGTATGTTTTAACATTGCGATTTCAGATTTCCATTTTTCTAATCCTTAACTTTTTTTTTTTCATGAGGCAAATAGATGAATCCTTTACCTAATGAAACTCTATTTTGTAGCTTATATACATTATTCGTGATACTACAATTTATAGAACATCATCACCATTAATATCACGTGAAACTGATACAGTTCTATTTTATATTAAACACTATTATTGTACGTTATCTACATTTACGACTTATGAAGAACTTTGATTCTTGTACTGCAATTTAATTTCTTATCCATATTATTTATCATTAAATATAAAGTTGTATAGCCTACCTTAATCTACATAATTGCAAAATTAGTAACCTTCAGCAAAGTATAAATCAGAGTATTCTTTTTCACATATTATTTTGATATGAATTTCTTTCATCGAGTTTCTTTTCGCTGCAATTGCTATGCTGATTTAAATTAGCTCTATTAAATCCGTCATCGTTAGTCCTCTATCATTTGTTTCTTAATTTGTGTTCAAATAATTTAGACTGCACCTGCGTCGCTGGATCTATCTTAACCAATTATTACGCTTGTAAATGTATTGCATCTCATAACTCTAATATCATTATTTATTTAGAATTATTTTAATTTGGACAATCTTGATTTCGAATTAGTAAGGTTTTTCCGCGTGACTTATTAGTGAGGAAGATTGAATAATTAAGCGGAGGATTATGTAGATTTTTTGGATTATGCAACATATAACATTTCATTTTTTTTTTATCATGTAAATCATTATGTTTGAAAACTTAATAAGAAAGAGCAGTTGTTAAAAATAAATCAAAATTTTTTTTCAACGCAAGAGTTTTTCTAAATTAGAAACAGCAGTTATCTGACAACATCAGACACACGCTTTTTAAAAAAAAGCGTAAAAAGGGATAGGCTGTTTTACATACAAAATATTTTTAAGGATATATATTATTACAACAAAACATTACTTAAATACAATCTCTTAGCCAAAAATAAAGAAAGAATGACATATCAAAACATTCTTTTACGAAAAATACTTTTATATTAATAATATTTTGCTTTTTATATAGTGTGTTTTTTTGCATGCGTAGTGAATCCAATTAGTATAATTCTAAAGATTTCTCTGTGATAACTTAATATTTTTGTTAATTGAGTGGATTTATAAGAAATGGCAGAACTTAAATACAACCTTCAATCCTATGCGTGAAGTTCAAACATGACGAAAAGGAGTGAGAGATTATTAACAACAAACATTGAGGCAGCACCAGACAGTTCTGGGGTAACCGAATAATCACGGCCGTTAATTCGTGGTCACCGTTGTTTCTGTTGAATAAAAGGTTCGAGTCTTGATGCCCTTAAAACTCACCGATTAATGGTGTTGCTGTGCATAAAATCTGCTCTGGCTAAAAGTCCCGAAGCTGACGTGGGGGGAGGGAGCTTGGAGAGTGGTTTAACAGCTAAGATGTTTTCATCATCTGACCCTCTAAATGTTTGGCATTAATATGCAATCAATCAATTCAATGCCTTAGCTTGCTCTCACTTTCTTTTTTTCTACATCCCGTCAACATGAGGACTTTGACCCGACAGATTTATTGCACCTACCTCTGCACGCGGGTCAACCTTGAAACAGAGTCATGTGAATTTTGCTCTTGTAAGATTAAAAAACGTATTTGAAAATGTTGAATGTATCTATTCTTTAGCCTTTTCGTGATTACAATTATGTGCCATTTTTATGTGGCCGAAGTAGCCAAGTGGTCAAGGTATCGGATCATGGCTAGCGTGTCATGAGTTCGAGCCCAGTATTGGAGCGATACACGTTAAGTCTGTCAAGAGCTCAAACTTCTCCCGCTGGTGTGGTGTGGTAGTTAGGAGAGGGTGGTACCAGCTCAGGTGTCATCCGCGTCACTTGACAATGGTTCAAAATTACGCGGTCCGTCACCAAAAACCCTCGTGTAGCTGAACAGTGTGACGTTAATATTCACTCACTCACGCATTTATGAATCAATCCCTTGCGTCAGTGATTAGTGAGAGTTTGTTAATGTCTCAAGCAACAAATCTGTCAAGTGATGAGGACGACATCTGATCTGTCAAATCCTCAAGACACGTATGCCACGAGTTCGTGACCGTGACCAATGGGTTACCACGACCACACATCACCTATGTAAATGAGTCATTGTTAAATAATATGTGAAATATTATTTTATTGGCCTAGTAATTAGGTGAACGTATTTGTTTATTTTATTTTAAGCTTACTTCTTCCCGTTTGTAATGCCTAATATAAGACATTTGACATACACAGAATTTTAAAAGAAAGTAAATAGTTGTAAGTTAGGACCTAATTAGTTATTCTCGGATCTAACAGCTTTTAGCCATCAAAATTAACAAGAAACACAAAAACTGAACCACAGGCTGTAATGAATTAGTTTCTTAAAATACATAAGTAGGGATCAAAACTTCTGTTTAAACTACAGAAGATGCGTCCTGAACTTTAAAAATGTCTCAAGGGTATATAACCTAGGGTTCACTTTATAAAAATAAGTGACTGCGGTTTGGTTAATGAGATTAAGAATAACGGCGGTGCAACAAAAGAAACAACCAAAACATGATGACAGACGGATCCGAATGAAGACTGTTTGATGTACATTTGACCAAGATAACTTTATTTAGAAGCGAATAAACCTGCCAAAGCCAGAAAGAATGCTTGTGGGCAGTCATCTTTGTAGGAAGATATTAAGCCATCCTTGGTTTCTGTCATATATAATGATAATTTCTTTTTAGTGTATGAACTTCGCAAAACAAATTTGGTTGATAATTTTTTTTAACTTGAAAGGTAGAATTTTTTTCCCTCTGTCAATTCCAAACGTTGTGTTTATTTTTTATTTTTAATTATCTTTTTTGATACAATACGCTTTCTTTTTGTATTGTTTGATGTTCATGTGTTTGTAGCGCTTAAACCTTCCATGTTCCACCTTTGACCATGGTTCAAAATGACGAGATTTGTTGCCAAAAGCGTTCGTGTAGCTGAACAGAGTGTGACGTAAATATTCACTCAATCACTCCATGTTCCGCCTATCATTCTATTAATGAGGTTATTCTCTCAGGGATGGTAGCCTAGTGGACTCGTGACCAGCGTGTCATGAGTTCGAGCCCTAGTGCCTTTGAAGACCCACCGTGCAGAGGAGAGGTTCCCAACCTTTTATACATCGGGTCACATACGTATGACAGGTATTTCCTGCTAAATTTTTTGTGCATTTTTCTTAAATAATTAGATTTTTCAGTGCAATAGGCCATGACTGGGCCATCAAAAAAGGCTGGTCAGCCGAAAGTTGAGTTTCACTGGTGTTGAGGAACTGATGCGCGTTAAATCTATTCTCCCGTTGGGGGTGGAGGGGAATTCGGAGAGGAGTTAGCTAGCTCAGGTGCCTACCTCGTCCTTTGACCATGATTTAAAATTATTAGGTTCATTGCCAATAGTTCTGGTGTGTTTTTATAGTGCGACATAAGCCTCATTCACTTGGCATATATCACCTCCACTGCTACGTGTCACACAACGCAAATACCCCACTACTCAAACTCCATTATGTACGTTACCGTGAAAGACCGAAATTGGAGAATGTCGACTTTCACCGGTAAATGTCAACAAACACTAAATACATCGGTGAAAGATCGAATATTTCATTCTATTAAACTTGCAAATGAAAATGGTACTTACAAGAAGCTTTACACACGTAATCGGTTCGTAATTTGTAAAGAAAAGTTACTTTCCATAGATAAGATTTATTTTAAAGAAATTTCGCTGAGAGAAGCAGCTGTAGCTAATTCGAAGTTGCCGCGGTAGCCAAGTGGTCTAGGCATCGGATCGTGACATGAGTTCGATCCCAGTACCATTGAAGACCCGCCGTGTAGAGGAGTGATGCACGTTAAATCTGTCGAGAGCTCAAACGTCCTCCCGTTGGTGTGGTGTGGTAGTTAGGAGAGGGGGTACCAGCTCAGGTGTCGTCCGCGTCACTTAACCATGGTTCAAAATTACGCGGACCGTCCCCAAAAGCCCTCGTGTATCTGAACAGTGGGACGTTAATATTCACTCACGCAGCTAATTCGAGAAGCTGTGGGCAAGGCTATACACGCTGCATTGTAAAATGAAGTGTTCTTAAAATGCAGTTGTAAAAGCAAGGGGCTCTTGTGCAGTTCAAAGTGTCATAATATAAGTTGTTGCAATAAATAAGATTTGGATCACATAATTTAGTAAGTTTTTTTATTACTATTTTATTTTCTCATTTAGGACGTACTGTATAATTAAGTTTTTTAAATTCTATTTTCCTTTCTCGTTTTGAATGTACTGTGTGTTTTAAGTTGTTAGTCATTCCACTCAGAAAGGAGAGGCGAAAATTTTATCTGACTGAATTACGGAGAAAAAAATATAAATCTCGGACATGTTTAACAATTACCATTAGTGCATGGTGAATGTTGACATGTACCGGTGTAAGTCAGAATTAAGGGTATTTAGCAAATATTTCGGACATACACCAAGCGACTATGTGAATGTTGACATTCACCGGTGAAAGTCGACGTTCTCCAGATTTCGGTGTTTCACCATAACATGTATACTTCAAAAGCGATTAAAAGTCGCCTCGTGGAAGATCCTTTTCATTAATGCATGTCTAAGGAATCAATTTCCAAATAAGAAATATCAGGTAACATCATAATGTAACCCATTTAGTCAGCATTAGCACAGGTACTAATTAAGATTGACATAGCATCTGTCTTCTTGCTTTCAGATACTACAAACAACAACATGTCTATTTTCGAGCTTTTAATACTGCCATGAACGTTCCTAAAATGGTGGAATCTATTTTTAATCTTCACTTTTACTCGACCTTTTCAGTAATTCGGGAAAATGTTTCGGAACTTTGAAATATTGGATTTTAAACATTGAAAGCAGTTGTAACCGCAGTGGTGGTTTGACCGGTCGTTTGAACCTCAGTAAAAGACTTAAGTATTTAGTTTGAGTTAATAATTAACTCACTCGTTGATCTTTATTTCATATTATAATATATGCAGCAATTAAAACTCTATTTAAATTTGATCCTTCATATTCCTATTTCATCTTCAAATAATTTCTATATCATTTAATGATATGTATATTATGTACTTTATTTGGAACCTAAAATTAAGGTCACCTAAAATTGAAGTTGTTGTTGCTAATGCCACCTATCTCTCTGACGTAGGCATCGGGCTAGATTGTAAGCCTGTCGTTAACCGTAGCTTTGAGAACCATGCAGGTAACAGTACGATTTACCTCAGTTCCACCCCAATTTTGAGGGAGAACACCCTGGGAGTGGGTCAGGAGCCTCCCACCTTTCTTCCCCTTCCACCAACATCACGACAGGACTTGCAGCTCAACGGCTACTTCGAGTACCCCCCTGCCGCGAAGGCGCAACTATACATTTACAAACATCCCTGCCTTCCCCGGGATTCAAACCCAGACCCTACGGCACAACAGTCAGCGTCGCTAAGCACTATACCGGATGGGCCAGATTTGATTAGTGCATTAATTAATTTATTCTTAATCAGGCTAACGATAAGTGAATATTTTTTGCCCCCCCCCTCCCAAACACAGAATCTACTTTCACCTATGTGCACATTAACTATAGATCATTTCTATAAAATAATTTCTAGTATAATAAGCCAAATGTATTTGGAAAAACGCTGATTGACTTATTTTTCTTTTAAATTTCTCTGATTGCTACCTATTGTACTAGAAATATATCTAATCAACCCTTTAAAATTTTTCATAATTATAATATGCAGTAAACAGGGTAGAACTAAACTTTAAACCAGGACATCGAACCCTCCTTTTTTTAGCTCTACAATATATATATATATTATATATATATATATATATATTATATATATATTATATATATATATATATATATATATCGGTTCAGATCCTGTTTCGTTCGCGCCAAATATAATGGATTTAGGTTTTCGGTTCAGTTCCGAATGAATAATTCTATTTTATATATATTCTTATTTGCACTAAAGATATAATTCTTTTAAAATTTAGAAGATTTTAAGATTTCTTTTAAAATTTTGAAGTTGTTTTTCGGTTCAGGTCCGGTTTTCATTCCGGCTAAAATAACGGTTTTTTCCGACTGTCGGGATCAATATAAGTTCGAAGCCCTGCTTTATGTTATAGCATTAAAGATGCAAATACTCAGAATTTTCTATTGTAAAAAATACTGCAATAGTCACTTTTTCTAATTTTTTTAAAAAAAGATTTCATATCTGCTCTTTAGATCGTGTATTCAAAGGGTCTAGAATTGCGAGGGCCACTGTATAGAAGACGCGTGAACTGAACCCAATAAGATTTGATTAGGGAATAGATCAACTAAATCTTCGTAACAGAAAAATTAATGAAGGGAATGGATTAATAAGGAAAATTTCCTTAATTTATGTTCACCTGCACCTAAAATAACCTGAGATTATTTTTGTCAAAATTTATCTATAATAATAATAAAAATATCCAAATATATTTCCAAAAAAAAAGATTTGATGACATATTTTTATTCCAAATTCCTCCGACTGTCTGAATCTTCAATCGTGATACCTCCGGGAAAAATCATGTCTTTCCCATTCAATCATGATCCTCCTCCTCGGTTTCGTTCACACTCTTGACTTTAAAAGGATGAGGCTTGTTCAATCAACTTCGAAAGATCTGGGGCAGTGGAATGAATTAACAGCGACAGCTCCTCGGAAAAAAAGAACATCTCTCCTATTGTTAAAGTTGAAAAATTATTAAATGCTTTTTAGAAGAGTGGAAGTGGTTCTGCTTCAATGGACCTTGTTTTATCACATATTTTTTTTATATCCAGTTTCATATCACAAATATGCCGGGTGTTAATGAAGTTGTTCAATTATTGTTATCTCTATTTGCTGCCCATAAGAGTAAGATGGGATTAATGAAGAAAAAAAGAAGAAATGTGAGCTTTTAACCTGGATTTTTATTTACCAAACTCGGTGTGAATCTCACCCCTTTTCCAAATAACTAGATAAAATAAGAATACAACTAATCAAATTTGAAGTTTGCCCTGATTCTAGAAGTAGGCATGGATTTTAAAGCCCGATTATTAGCGTACCATGTGTGTGTGTGTGTGTGTGGAGGGAGAGATATTATTATTATACCCATCTTGCGCATCCATCAAGGTTGATCTGATCTGGATTGGGCTTTGTGATTAAACCCTTTTATTATCTTTGGAGTGCTTTGGTTTACATTTTAAATGTGCGGACTCTGTAGGTCTACTTGTATAAAAGAAAGGCCTACTTTATTAGATATTTATCTTTCAGATTTGAAGAAATGAAAGATAAAATTTGATGGATATCACAAATAAAAGCTCTCTTAAACTTTGTGTATTTTTCTGTATTTTAATTCTTTACTACGATGGCTTTTTAATTGCTTTTGTTTTATAAAGATCCATTTAGGGTTGAATTGATAAAGATATATATAAGCTTGAATATGGTTAATAGTCGTACTTTTTTTAAAAATCGTTTAGGAATTAAATGTGATATATAAATCCAATTACCACCCTCACAGCATGTAATAGTTTTTTTGGACAAAATTATGATAGCCTTTTCGTGAAAAATATGTTTTTAAAATGATTTTATATTCTTAGAAAACTTTTACAAAATCTTAAGAGGTCACAATTAATTTTGATTGACAAATCGTGGTCAAAATACTAAATTAAAATTTTTTTACCGGAAATTATTTTTTTTCTTTCTATAATCTCACAAAGTTTGAATCTCTATAAAAATGTATAAAAAACCAGAACTATGATCACTTTTATGTTCGTTTTCATAAACATTCCAAAGGCAAAATTTTTTTTAATTAGCTTAAAGAAAAATACATAGTTTATGTTCGTTTAACAAGCTAGGGCTTATTTTTCTGTTGCACCTAAAGCTTTGATATTTTTTCAAACTATTGTTGTTAATACATGTTGCAAACTTTAATATGCATCTTTAAATCAAATCCTTATCTAATTAATCTAATCAGCTTTTTGTAGTATTTGGAGCACAAAAATTGTTTTACATAACACTTATACATGGGGGATGGCAACAAAAAATTTATGAAAACCATAAAATCAAAGATTTATTTTTAAGTCGTACGATGCCCTTTAAAAATAACTGCTTATAAGCTTTAAAAATTAAAATAAAAGCAATTTACTTGTTTTCCAAATTGAAAAAACGAAACAAAAAACTACAGTTAAAGAATTCCAATCGAAAACGATTATTGTAATAAAATAACATCTAAAAAAAACTAAAGATTTTAATATTTTAACTTGTTCATATTCCGAATAAAACATCCTACAGCTGCTGAAGATTTTTTTTTTTCCTTTTCAGACTTCTTAACATCAACGGTAACTGTATTGTATTGCTTGCACTGTATTATTACCAATCAAAATTGTATTGTTGTTTAGCAATATATATTTTTTTAATGAAAGTATATAAAGAAGCAAAATTAAAATTATAAAATTTCGAGGTTAATTTTTAAAAAAAAACTGCAACGTACCCTTTTTTACTTATTACATTTAAAAAATTTAAACCTTTCGAAAACATTGATTCCCTTCCTATGTTCAACGAATGAAAATAAATGTGTAACCCAGTAAACTACTTATACTCAAATAATCCTCTTATCGCCTAACATAAAACCAGTGTGACTTATTCAGGAAACAAATGTCTTCGACACAGGTAACGAAAGTGGTTAGAATAGCTTTCTTTTTATGAAGCTACAAGGAACAAACGGGTGTCGCTTTAAATAGTCTAACTATCAACACAGTCCCCGGATGCGCGATGCGTGTTTATGCAAATCCAACAAGTGTTAAGTGTTACACCGTTGTGTATCTTTCATAGCATAATTCCCTAATAAAGGGCTCATTAACTTCACACAATGAGGAGGAGTTCGTGAGGAGTTACAGACTCCCCTACGCTCCAAATGATCCACGGATACCCTGCTACTTGTAATCAGACATGTAAACGGAACAGTGATCATACCAATTTGCATGCAGTTTCCTTTTGTGACATAAATTGGAACTTTGTATCTGTTAAAGCTGTTTCGGAATAAAATAGTTTTTAATAAAAACGAAATAAAAGAGCGACAAAAAAGTAAATTGTAGAGTAGTATATATATCGTATATATAAACGTATTTATATTATTGTATATATATTATCGTATATATAAACGTATATATATATATTTGTATATATATTATCGTATATATAAATAAACGTTTTTAAAAGTAATGTAAGTAGAATTTTACAAAAACCAAAATCTAAAAAAAAAACTGTCATCAAGTGAATAACAAAAAATGAAGATTGTTATAAGAATTACTGTTATTCCAGGCAGAGGTTTTCAAAAAAAAATGGAGAAATTTTTCGAGATTTTAGTTTTTATATATTATAACGGGTCTATTCGTGATTCTACTAATAATCCTCTTGTGTAAAATAATTTTTTTAATTGTGATTTCAGTTGAAAACCATTTTCTGTAAAGAAGACTGTGTTTGTGTAAATTAGAACTTCTATTTAATTGTTAGTCGTAGAGCAGGCGTGTTTATGGTTGAATGTAGATATAGAATAAAATATAGTGTTAGCGACCGGAGGTCGAATAGTTATGTCAAGAGGAAGATTATTCAAGTATTATATATATATATATATATATATATATATATATAAGCGCTGAAGAGGTTTAAATAAATGATCTTACTTCTATTATATTTTATTAAGATTGATTACTCCTCGGGTTTAGTGATTTAAGGGTATTCTCAATTAAGTTGTTTACAGCTATTAAGTGATATAGTCAATAAATTTCACTTACTGGTTAAAATGGCTTTATTTGAACCTACCAACACCCCAAGTCGACGTGCACGACAATATGTTTAGCGCGATGGTGTTCAGACACTTAATATGACGGGGAATTAAAGGTTTAACACGAACATATATTCAGATGTTCTATGCAACAGAATTTTTGGATATTTAACACGATAATATTTTAAGACGTGTAGCAGGACAATATTTTCAGATGCTTGGCAAGACGGAGATTTAAATATTTAGCTCGATGGAAGCTAAACAGGTTGCATATTCAGATGTTTAGTGCAATAGTTTTTGGATGTTAAGCGCAACAGTATTTTCTGCTGTGTTACAGGACGGCGTATTCAAAGGCTTAACACGATTGCGTTAGCTTGAAACTACGTTTAGAAAACTGTAAAACTACATCTAGAATTGGTGTTTACCATTGAAAGAAAGGTATGGAATATATGATTGTCTATAGAGAAATTTTCATTATTTTGTGATAATTAACATATTGTTTTCGTCTTCAGTTGTCAAATGGCAAAAACTGTATAAAGTGACAGTGTTTTTTTAACGTTTATCAATGATTTTATTTGAAATGATAAAAAATCTAATATTTTCTTTAATGTATTGTTTTACATTTAGTTTTAACGAATTTTTAAACATTTCATAAATGTGTGTGATAATTGTGATTCCATGATGCCACAATTGCAAGACATTAAAGCTAATTCAAACGGGTTAACTGTTGCGTTGAGATCTATTTAACTCAAAGAATTACGTTGTGTGTGTATCTGGAATATATAATAACTGTAGTACCAGGCATATTTGAGTAGAGGTTTTTAGCTTTCCGAAAGAAAAATACACATTTCTCTGATTGTATTATAGAACTCAGAAATTTAATTTTCTATCGCTTGAACCTTAAGAATTTATTTATTTTTATTTATTTATTTTTTTTTTTTTTTTTTTTTTTTTTGCTAAAAAGTTTTTTACGGACATTTTTTATTTTTATAAAATAAGAAACAATTTTCTAATTAACACTATTTTTTATTGTCAGTTTTTATTTGACTTCTATCATATATCAAGCTAGACTTCTATCATATTCACACAATGAACCTAATTTCATTTCATTTCTGTCTCATTTAAAATAATCGCTCTGTAACTGTATACTAATTTATTGATCTGTAATTGGGCTGCTGTTTTTTTCCATCAATTGCCAATGATTCTTGTTATTAGACAATGTGTGAAAGCGAGTCAATTAAGCTTTCTAATTCAGACTCAAGCTTTGCATTGATAAGATTCTCACTCAGATTATTGATAACTATCAGGATAAATTATCTGATGGTGCTATTTATGTTGTCACATTGTGTTCAATGCGATTAATTTTTACTATATTCCAATTTCTCTTGCTGTTCTTAGAAAGGTTATGACAATGTGATCGAAAAAATTACTTTCAGAGGTTATAGCAAGGTTATGAATTTCACGATGAACTGCCGACAAACATATTGGTTAATCCACACATTAATGCTAACGGTATATAACGTTCTGTTAAGTAATCTATAACAAGAAATTGTATATGTATCAATACTTTTTTAATGATGTTTAGAAAAAAAGGAGTACTCTTGTCAGTTAAATCTTGAATGTCATTTGCATATTAGATTTACTCTAAATGAAAGTGGCAGGTTGAAAAAGACATGCAATAACATCTAAGCGAAACCCAGGATAGTTTCAAGAGAACCACATCAAAAGATAGTCCGTTATAATCTTTGTTACTTATAATTCTAATTTTGATTACTTGTCATACGATGTTAAAATAAATTTAAAAATCCAATTGCAGTAAATGTTGCTTGAAGTATCCTAATATAAAATTTTTACCACTAGTTTGGTTTTTTGGTTTTGTTATCTTGATAAACATTTATTTCGCTTACAATTTCTATTTAAATACATACACTGCTGGCCACCGTAAATGCAACACCAAGAAAGACAAGAGATAGCACAACAAAATTTATTTTGTAGATAACATGTTGACCAAGTATCAAATGATGAAATTTATAGACTTCTGTGAAGTGTGGTTCCTGCCAGAATCAGTAGCCAGAGTAGCCGCCATTGTTGGAGATCACCTCTGCCACACGCCTCGTAATTGAGTCAAAGAGACTTTGGATGTGTTCTTGGGGTACAGCAGACCAGGTAGCTTCCACACGTTGCCAAAGTGTATCTGGTGTGGCAGCTGGGGGTGCAATCTGGGTCAATCGTTGAGCAAACATGAATCACATGTTTTCTACCGGTGAAGAATCCGGAGAGCGAGCCGGTCAGGGAAGCAATTCAATCCGGTGATTGACGAAGAACCTTTGAACAATGCGTGCCACGTGTGGTCGCGCATTATCCTGTTAAAATATGGCTGTGGCCAAGCCCTAAAGGTAAGGAAGGACAACTGGCTCCAACACCTCAGAGATGTAGCACTGGCTGTTGAAAGTACCGGCAATGCGTACTAGAGGAGTGCGAGAGTGATATCCAAAAAAAATACCGCCCCATACTATAATACCTAGTGCAGGACCAGTGTGGCGATGCATAACGCAGCTGTTCAGCATCCTCTCCACGGTGTCTCCAGACTCGAATCCGACCATCATGGTGTTGCAAACAGTTGCGTGACTCATCAGTGAAGACATCTTCATTCCATTCTGCCACCCATATCCTTCTTTCATCGCACCATTGGTGGAGGAGACGTCTGTGGTTCTGCGTCAAGGGTAGACCAAGCAATGGACGTCTTGCGGACAGACCACTCTGCTGTACATGGCGTCGAATGGTACGCGCCGACACTGAATGATGCGTTAGAGACTGTGCTGTGCTATGGTTCGTGATGTGACTGAGCGATCCATCACTGCCATGCGCACAATTTGCCTGTCCTCACGTGAAGTGGTGCACTGAGGTGGATGCGATCGACCACGTCGGTCCGTCGTATCCTCCTGCATCCAACGGTCACATATCCGCATTACAGTTCTTTGGTTTGGTCCAACGCGACTATCGATTTCCCTGAAAGATAATCCACAATCTCAGTAGGCCACTATCCTTCCTCTGCCGAACTCAAATACTTGATCAAAAGCTGACCGCTGTTTTCTGCGAGACAAAACTGATCGTTTTTTGAAAAAACCACAAGAAAAACACAATTGCCGAACTTGAAATCGTCGAAATCTCCAAGCCTTAAATAGCGCTTTGAGGTGGCGCCACAAGCGTGCGTGATGTGTGTCTGCGCTGAAATTCTAATCATTTGCATATCTCACCTCCTCTAATGCATGTTGTAAATGTTATTTGCGTGCTTCCTTCAGGGTGTTGCATTTACGGTGGCTAGCGGTGTATATAGTGAGGTTTTCGCACTCAATATAATGTTTCTTCCGTGATTCTTTGAATAAATAATCATGTTATTCTGAAATAAATGTTATTTTATCTATTATTTATGTATAGCCATGATCCCTATTATGGCCTAAATATATTTTGAACATAGAACTCATATACTGTTTTTCAAAATCTTATCTATTCAATAATCACAACCATATTAAAAACATAAACTTATGTCGGGTACATTTAAAAGACAATCAAACTTTATTTTGTTTGATCTCATATTTCTGTTGTTGTTGCTAATGCCACATGTCTGACGTAGTCCGATCGAGGCCCACAAAATTCATCATGGCATCGGGCTGGATGGTACGCCTTTCGTTAGCTGTAGCACCATGCAGGTGACAGTACGATTTGGCTCGGTTTCACCCCTATTTTGATTGAGAATACCCTGGGAGTGGTAAGGAACCTCCCACCTCTCTTCCCCTTCCACCAACCTCACGAGAGGACTTGCGGCTCAACTGCTATTTAGAGTACCCCCATGCCTCAAAGGCACTATATATTTACAAACATACATGCCTTCTCCAGGATTCGAACCCAGGCCCTACGGCACAGCAGTCAGCTTCGCTAACCACTATACCGGATGGGTGACGGTGGGCATATTTCTTGAGCCGATAAGCGTTTTAAAGATCATTCAAAATCATGATTTAGTGATATTGTTTGCGATTTCTATTTCTGTTTAATAAAACTGTTATTTGTTGGTAAAATATCAAATCAATTGTAATCGTAGAGAAACCTTTTAGAAAACGAAAATGTTTTGAATTGAACTACAACAAAGAAAACTGATTGAAAGCAAAATATTCATCCTTAATAAAATAGGTTTTATGATTGTTAAAGGAGTATTTTCATATAAATTATGCTTTTTTCTTTAATAGGAACATTTATATCGGGATGCGGAATAATTTATAAAAATGAGAAAACTGCCAACATTGACATCTTTTAGTTGGAATAACAATATTTTGATCATGTGATAACTATAACAACAACAATAGTTACTTGCCCATTATTAGAATATAAACCAAATATAAAAGGTATGAGGAACAACTAAAATATCTTTATCTTATTATGTTTTTCCAAAATAATGAAAGATTCTAGATTGTGATGTTTGTTAGCATTTTATGTCTGCATAAATCTAAAGACTAATTTAAATTTTTGTGAACTTTAAGAATTTTGTCTGAGAAAAGATTTATAACAAACATGCAATTACAAGATTTCTGGTTTACGATATTTTTGGGTAAATACATTTGAAAAAACAACTCATCCAATTGTAAGAAACAATGAAATAGTTGCCACACCACACACATAAAACTATTCTTAACCAGGACTGTACGTCAAAAGCAAAATAATGCACACATTCCATTTACTGACACAGATAATTTCGATGGAAGGATTCGATAAACCACCGACATTCTGTCAACAACATGCATTCCAACTCCTCAAAAAAACTTTTAGGAAATAATCTGGTGGAACAATCAAACTTCTCATTTTGACAACTTACCGCAGGCGTCACCTAGTGAATAGTTGACCGCCATTTCTGATGGGAATGATATCTTGATCGTTTTTTGGACATGACCTGCGAATCTCCCTCGTTAACGAGTTCCGAAATGCGGCAGAACAGTAGAACGTTTTTCCTTCCCTTTTGCTGTGCTTCCTCACAAACAAATTCTTCCGCAGTTTATGAGTCAGTCTCATCAATGGCGGGGAAAAAAAAGAATTCTTAACAAAGACATAAAAAGGAAGATTTGCTGTTGATGTAAAAGAAGGGAGGGGGGATTTTCACGCCCTTTTAAATCTTGACCTTTGCAGTGGGCGATACTTGACCTGCAGGTCGAGAAATTACGATGGGAAAATCGTTGGCAGCGCTATGAATTGAGAAGAAAAAAATTCCAGTGTGTTAGATATTCGGATGCAAAATATCGTTTGTAATTTTTTTTACAAGAACCTTCATACATTTTCATAAACCTTATATTGAAAAATATATAAATAAAAAAATATAAAAGATATATATATATAGTTATCGTATGTGATAACATTTTTAAATCATTATTCAACTTTCCCATGATAAAAATGTATTTTCCTTCAAATTTACGGAATCGTGTACAAACGTATATTTTATAGATAAATATCAAATTATTTAATTGTTTAGTTATGTTTACAAATTACATCTAAATCATTTGTTTCGTGATAGGTCTAAATTGCTCAACTCTTTTAAAATATATTATTAGAGAATTTAATTCAAATTTTTTTTATATTTTTTGCATTTTTCTGAATTTTATTTCCAGAAAAAACTAGCTGTTGCCAGCGTTTCTATAAATTTCCTTACAGAAAACAATACATTTAAATGTTGTTTAAAATTATATTTAACTTTATATTAACAACTTTTAAAAAATAGCAAACAAAAAAATTAATTTCTTTAAAAATTTTTATGTTTTTAAACTGGAAAAAAAAAAAAAATGCTTGTTTTTAAAAAAAAATTTTAATAAAGTTCCATTAAAATATAATTTTTATTTCTTAATTCCTCGTTCAAATAAAAATATTTTCTAAACCTTGTTTAAAAAACGCTCGGTAATTGAATGCAGTTTTATTTATTAGGATAACGAAAAATTATTTTTAATGTAAATTATAAATTGAAAATATCAAACAATTCGTAATAATTTTTATACAGGAAACGAGCATTGTGTGTGTAATAGAATTACGAACTTGAAATTTTATAAGTGCATAACTTTTTATTCTAGAAATCATGAACGTTATTTGTTGGTGTATCCTCAAGCTTTCCTTTGAGTAATCCCTGGAGTACACGTACCCCACATTGGAGATTACTTTTCTAGAGGTTATAGGGTTATTTTATGGAATCGTTTTTGCTTCTAAAATTTCACTTAGCAATCAATTTTTTGCTGGTAAAAACAGAATTTGATGTAAATATTTTTGATGACTTTTATGAATATTATCTATAAGCTGTATCTACATTTTTCTAAAATATATGTAGGAAAGGAGTGCAAGTTTTCTTTTACTTCTTTTGATTTTTATTGTAAGAGATGGCACCACTAATCGAAACCACGTGAGTTTTAGCTGCGCGATACGATGAGGTCATGTATTTATAAAGGGGGCAGAAAAGAAAAACTGAGAGTTGCACCAAAGCTTGAACGAAGGCAGGTCAGAGGAAATCGGTCTCTCCGTTGTTTTGAGAAAGAGTACGTGTTTTCGGAATTAGTATGGTGCTATCTCGAATTATTTAAAACCCCTTGTAAATAGTAAATGTTTTAGTTGTGTTTTTTAATAAATTAGGTTATTTTAACTCTGCGTACTTATTTTAACATTAAAATCGAATCTTCCCCTAGACGCCGTCCCACATATATGTTTCAGTTAGCTTTAGTTTTATTGTAAATTAAAGTAAAAAAAGAGTTACAAAGTTGTTATTGACTTCCGTGAGAAAATACTTCATTCACATATATTCACTTCTGCAGCATAGAAATACAAAGAAATCATTTATTTCATTATAAAGTTCATTATTTGAGTGTATTTAGAAAGCTTAATTTTTCCTTCCTCGACTAATGATAAAATGATAATTTTATTTACTAAAATTTCCACAGATATACGAATCCTTTCATGCTAAACAAACATACAAAACATTTTTTTTTTATCTGGCAGTTGAGACCTTTGAACTTCGCCAAACACAAGCAGTAATTATGAATTTTTGTTTGGGTCGTTTGGTGAGACTTCCCCTTCCGTTGACCTTTGGTCTGGCGATTTTCCGCCTAGAAATAAATGAATGAAGCCAATTATAAATATTCCATTCCACATTACGCCATGTTTATGATTTTTTAATTGTCCGAAACAACACCAAATTTTTATAACCCATGCCATTTCTGCCAGAGAATTTTTTTTACTTCCTACATTACACAATTGAAATTCGAATTTCAACACTCTTTTTCGTTTCATTATTTGTTTATTTTTTACTTTAAATCTCTTAAACGCATCTTTTCCCCAAATAATTTGCTTCATTTTTTTCGGATTAAATTCAAATATTTCTAAATTTGTCTCAATAACGCAATTTCTCTTTCATGTATATAATTTCTAAAAAAGTACTTAAGTTCCATTTGGAGTATTGTAATAAATAGTGTTATTTTCATAAAAGAATAATATTTGAAGATAGATTTTGAGTAAGGCATTTTGTTTTTCGAATATAAATATTGCCGGAAATAAATTGAGTGTAACACTATTTACAAATTCATTCCCTTAAATTATTTTGTTTATTTTTCCTTATTCCGAAACAAATAGCTCATACCTTTTAAACGTTTATTCATTTCTGTTAGAAGTATCGAAATTATATTAAAAGCCCATTTTTGCTGAATAAATTTACATTTTTTTCATCATTCCATGTACCTTCGGGATCCTATTTTATATACGTCTTTGTTTATCGTCAACTTCGCGAATTATTGTCGCCATATTAGATAGAATTCAAGTTGTTGGCGCCATTTGTTGTTTCTGTGGCTAAAGTCATGCTGAATTTTTGTGGATCTCTTTTCAAAGATTTAATTGGAGAACTACTTTAAAGATCTTAAATGATATATTTGAGTTTAATTTTTTTTTCAATAGGGACTAACATTCGAAATATAATTTTGTTAAGAATTATCTACTGTTATTATTTTTAAAAAATAAATTTATTAAAAGTTTGTTCAGTTTTTTTGACACAAATGTAAATTTGAGTCTTGGTAACCAAAACAAGTAATGATGGCAGCAAATGCAGGGGAAAGAGTAATTGATACGGTTCAAAATATCTACCATTCATCATGCTGGTTTTTTTTAAAAAAATACACTGTTCATTAAAACCATAAACCGTCTTAAGATTCAACGACACCTATTCAAAAAAAAAATACTCTGTTTACATGCTCTTGAGAAACATGCTCTTGTGATAGAGGTCGGTTCCTGCTTATATCTGAACCCCCTTGTCTACCTGTAAACCCGGCTAGAGGTGTGGAAGAAACTGAATGATCCATAGACATGACTTCAATCTAATCAATTTATTAATTCCAAATATCAATCAGACACAAAACAAATCTAATTAAGGTAGAAAATTAAACAGCAGAGCGCAGAGGTGAGATTGTATAACACGGGATACTACTACAGACTCTCAACTGAATCTAAGATAGCTTAAATACGCTCAAATATAACTACGTCCCACCCTAATAATCTACTTCAACTTAATCAAGCGCACAATACCTGAACTTTTTATGCATCGGATCTTACACTGGAAACTTGCAGGTGATCTCTTCGGCTTGATCAATGTTGTGGGATCCACGCTCTGTAATCTTTTTCCTGGACAACTCCAAGACTTCTAACTAATTCCACTCTCTTTCAATCTTCCACTAACAACTAACTCGCAGACTTTATGTTAACTTCTACTTGCCAACTCACAAACTCACGAAAACAGAATTTATATAATATACTTCATTTACATACACTGGTGTGCAAAAATTAAGGACGAAGTCGAAAAATTAGCATATCAGCTGAACGAAGAGGCAGAGTGGACAGAAAGACCACTCAGGAGATTAAGTGAGGTGATGTACGGTAGCACATGCTCAGATATGCAGGTAGACGTAATGGGGGAGTGTCTGAGTAGTAAAGCATGTTGTCGGTGTAAGATTAGTATTTCTGGCAAAGAGATTGCACACCGTATAGCAGTTAAAATCACACCGAGTTGCTGCCTCAGCGAGAAATGGCGAATAATCAATCTGTTAGACGACATCTGGATGCTTTTACCCGAGGTCGAATCATTTGGAAGTTGGAGGAAGGTCGCAGTGTGACAATTGGGGCTGCAGAGTTCGGAATTGCTCACAGCATCGTTTCACGACTTTGGAGACAATTTCAAACTACAGGAACAGCTATCCGGGGGTTCAGTAGTGGTCGTCCACGAGGAACCACACCCGCAGATGGCCGGTATATTGCCTTACAGCCTAGAAGAAACAGGCGGCAGACAGCAGGAGAAATCGCTAGACACACGACACAGGCGACTGGACGACCGATATCGCGTTTTACCGTGGTCAGAAGACTGCACGGTGGTGGTCTGTTTGCACGACGCCCTGTACGGTGTGTACCTCTAACGCCTGCCCATCGGAGAAGGCGTTCTCTGTGGTGCCGGGAATACCGGAATTGGAGAGACAATGAATGGGGACGAGTACTCTTTACAGATGAGAGCAGATTCAGTCTGAGTAGCGATTCTCATCGCATACTCATCTGGAGAGAGCGGGGAAGCCGCAATCATCCCTCGAACATCATTGAAAGGGACAGGTATGGAGGTGGCGGTGTTCTCGTTTGGGGAGGCATCATGCTTGGTTGTCGTACAGACCTTCACATCTTCGACGCAGGTTCAATCAACGGGACCCGTTATTGTAACGAGATTCTTCTTCCATATGTGCGTCTTTTTAGAGGCGCTATGGGTCCGCAGTTCCTTTTCATGGACGACAATGCACCATGTCATCGCACAGTAGCTGCCGAACAACTCTTAGAGAGTGAGGATATTGAACGTATGGATTGGCCGGCACGATCTCCGGATCTCAATCCCATCGAGCATGTATGGGATTTTCTAGGCAGACGCTTGGCAGCTCGTACCTTACCACCAGTAACGATTCCGAAGCTTCGATTGGCGCTGCAAGACGAATGGGCGCAGCAATGCCTCAACCACTCATTGACACCCTCATTCTCAGCATGGGCAGACGCTGTGAAACCTGCCTAGCAGTCAGGGGAGATCATATCCCCTACTAAAGACCGGATATTTCTTGCTGGACACCCATCACAGGGATGATTCGGCCTTCAGTCGCATTGCGCTCCATGCTACTTTTTCAATAAAGCTTCTTTTTATCTCTCTGATTTCTCTTTTAGTAAGTGTTGCTTACATTACTCATGTCCTTACGTATTGGGGATCTTACGGTATTAAATCTGTTGATTTGGAATGCTTTTGTACAAAGTTATATTGAAAAAACCGTCTCGTCCTTAATTTTTGCACACCAGTGTAATCTAAGATTTATGATTACATTTCCTTACTCGACGAAAGTTGGTTGAAATAAATATTTTCCTTAAAGTGTCATGAAAGGATTAGTAAAACCGCGTATAGATCCGTCACACATGTGCATGTAATAAATTCACTTAAACTTTTTCTCGAAGAATTTTAATCCATAATGGTCTTGAGCCCTCCCAGGCATCGCGTGAAAATTTGTTTTTATTTTACCCGCCTAACCGGAAATAACCGCAACTGCATTCTTCATAAAACTGAAAGGTTAGTGTTTTTAAAGCAGGAGGATGCATTCTTGCATCCCATATATATGTGGACCAATCAGAAAACCCTCTATCGGAAATCATATGATTTTAAGAGCTTTCTGTTCACCTCGTGCAAATAAATGGACGAGATCTCGGGAGCGAGCAATGAATGCTTTATTTAACAATATGTAAACCGTGTGTTGATAACTTGGTTTGTGTTGTCCTGTTTGTTTTTTGTTAGCTTTATGTTTACGCAACTATATAATTCAACAAATGGCAATAAAATTAATTCGTCCTCTCACGTAAAACATCTGGATCTGAATGCAATCCATAACATACCTATATACACGGAAATTCGCTACCAGACCACCGCCAAACTTACAGAGTGCGTAACGGTTACGAAAACGGCTCGAGATCGCATAGGAATGCAAGGTCGTAAAGGCTGTATTTGCGAGCCTATGATGCAAAGAAGCCATGAAAAAAACAGAAACAGCAATGCATTAATGGGACAGAAAATATTTTATCTGAAGCTTGTACTACAACAGGTATTCGAAATTACGACCAGAAGTCGTCTGGCAAGCCTGACAGTGGTTCTGCATGAGTACTTCAACGTAACCTTTGGATAACCTGGTCGTGATGGTCAGGTCTATTAGCCTGCCAGATCATCGGACTTTTCCTGAATGGACATCTTCTGGTAACACATGAAGAGTTTGGTGAATAAGACGCCCGTTCTTTCATCACTTGAATATCTGTAGCTGCTGAGAGGATACGTGACAGGTTTGAAGTTTTCCAGAGCATAAAGTATTCCAATTCAGAGCCATTGTCAAGCCTGCCAGACGAGAGAGAGAAACAGATGAGTAGATATGTACCCTAAGGCAATTTACATAAATATTTTCTCGCAAACTAATATATTTTTCTTATCAGTGTATATTATTATTTTAAATAAACCACAAAGGCTTATTTTTGCCTGTTCATAATCATAACTATTATTACTATTACTACTCTCGTGTGTAATTTTTTCACGATCGAACCGATATTGCAACTCATTTCGTTCACAAAAAAGTTAAAAATAAACCAGCTGTTTTTAAAAAAAACTGCCATATCATTTTAAGAAATGACCTATTTTTCAGCCTTGCCATTTTCTTAGAAAATTTATCACTGTCAGCTATTCATTTTGCGCATCCCATTCAAAATATTTCTAAATACGTCATGGAGATCTTTCAAGGACCTTTGATAAGTTATAGTTATCCTCTGAAAACTAGTGCACAGATTCCTGACTTTACAGTATGTCAAGTGTTGCTTTATTTTGGATGAAAGCATCTCAAACTCAAGAGTTAAGACGACGGCTCGGTGCGCGTTTAAATATATTCATCTTCAGTTTTTAAAAAGGAAGTGACTTTAGTTATAATTGGAAGAGGGGGGGGGAGTTTCTTTAAAGTTTTATTTTTACAACAAAGAAAGATAAAAAAAGTAAGAATGGCATCTTGTGGACCTCTAATTTTATCACGTATTATAGAGAGCTGAAGTTGATACAACTGCTAAGGATAAGATATAATAATTTAAACGATAACTGATAAATCCCAGTTCATTCTTTTTATTTTGTTCGTTTTTGCCTTCGCTGCGAAGATATTGCAGTACAGTACTGATGAATTCCTTGCTTCCTGTTTGGTTTTTTTATCGGCACTCGTGACTTGATATATTTAAACCTCCTATTCTTGTTGAAGTTTTATTTTTGAAAAAATGAACGGGTTTTTCTTATATTTTAGAATTATATTACTACGAATTTTTTGGGAAAATGCCGTAATTAAAAAATATCAAACCTTTTGAGAAGTTTCAGTTTTTCTATACATTTAAATTCTTCCTTGTATTTTTAAAATTGGAGAATTAAAATTCCTAAAAATTACTTTTAATTTTTTAAACGTAAAATGTGAAGAATCTGATACATATGGGTTATTTTTATATAAAAAGGAATTATTAATAATATAAATATAAATAAATGCATTTCGTATTTTGCAAGAATTCATATTTCGATTTTTGTAGGAAAAACCACTCAATACTGAGTTTTAAAGATTTAAATAAAAAATAAAATAATAGATGGGTCATTTGGGATTCCCTTTTTCTGCCTTCTTGAAATTCTGTGGTTTTCACGCAACGTCTGAGTTGCAAGAATTATTTTTATTAAAAAAAGAAACTACTTTCTGGGAAAAATAAAATAAAATACAATCCATATAAAAAACAGTGAAAAAATACAAATTCTCTGAATATAATCAACGGTTCCCTAACTTTTTATCCCATGGACCCCTTTTTATAGACAAAACTTTTATAGACCCTTTTGAAAATCAAAACTTCTAAAAGGACCTCCAAGTGAAAAGACTACATAAATGTGTAGTGTTAAAATTACAAATTTAAAAAAAAACATTTTGTTGAAGAATAATTTATTGAAATTATGAAATAAAATAAGGAAAATTAATGATTTGAATGAACTTGATGAAATGTTATGAGTGTATTTATTATATATATATATATATATATATATATATAATATATATATATATATGTATATATATCCGTCTTGATGTTTGCGAGTAGCAATTGCAAATCCCCACGAGTTCTAGTTTTCAGTCGGTTTCTTTTTTTCGTGTGTGATGAGGCTTTTTTATGGCGTTGAATCCACGATCTACTAAACTGTAAACCGGGAAAGTAGTCAACACCTTCTGTACAATAACCCATAATGCAGGATATAAAATTCTGATCTGTTTTTGCAACCAGAATGTGTGGTATCCTTGTTAAAATATTGATGCAAGTCCCTCATTTGTGGATATTTTAGTAAGATGTTAGTGTATTAGTATGGACTCATCTGTGTTTGGGATCTGAATTAATCCATGCTCAAAAGGGCTCAACACCCAATTAGGAACATCCGAGTGAATTATTGTCATTTATTTAAATTTCCAAAAAATAAAAATGGATCAATTTTTTTTTATTTTATGTAAAACCTTGCGCGGACCCCTGGCATTGTTCAGAAACCCTCAAATCAATTTTTATTTTCCACGGACCCCTTGAATAATATCGGCAACCCCTTGGGTACCACTGCACTAGATGAAAGAAGATTATATCCCAATTAAAGTCTTTTGTTGCTAATATTAGATATTTGCTTACAATGATTCTTTCATATTTTCAAAAATTTGACTTTTGTGTGTGTTTTATACACCCTTCACTCAATGGGGCGCATTTTTATGTAATTTATAAATCTTTTTCTTATCGAAGTCCAATAAAATACTCTTAATATTATAGCTGGTTTTCACGTGTTTTTTTCTTAATACGATTCAATTGACAAAAATCGGTCAAAAAATCAAATTTAATTTTTTTAGCTTAAATTATTCTTTATATACTTTTCTATAAACTGACAAAATTCTAAAGCTCTAAACTTAAAAAACACAGAAATATGATAGCTTTTGCGTTCGTTTTTACTCACATCCCTTTGACAAATCAAAACTTTGAACTTACTTATCTCGGGAAGATAAAATAACTATTTTGTCTTCATTTAAAATGATAATGCTTTATTTTCTATTGTACCTAATGCTTTAATTTTTTTTACCTATTGAAAATAGTACATGTGAAAAAAGTTGGTATGCATTTTTGAATCAAAGCAATACTTATTTTCTTTAAAAAAAATTGAACTCAGAACTTGAACATTTTTTAAGGAATTTTCAATAATCATACATAAAAAGAATTATTGCACAAATACCAATCATGTTATCTTTTGTCACGCATAGTTTGACATACTTGTAAATCAAATTTCATGCGTGTTTGTAAATTTTTGTAGAAGGAGTAGCATTTTAAAATCACTTCACAAATTTGTTTTCCTTAAAAAATTAAATGGCTAGCTTTTTATGAAATTTTGAGCACAAAATCTGTTTTACATAGTATACACACATAGGAGGCCACCAAAAAAATTTTGAAAATCCTTAAATCAAACATTTTTGCTCAAATCGTACCATGTCCCTCTAACTAACCTTTGGTGCATCTTTATGACGTTTGATTTGAGAAAGTCGCCTTTTAAGGATTCTTGATACATGTAGCTAGACAGATATTTAGCACATCTAAAGTGAGGATTTGAGGACGATTGCCCCTCAATACCAGGAAGTAAGTGTCAGTTAAAGTTAGTGGAACAATTCATGTAGTTTCTGAAATTGTCAAGAATCTAACAGTGATTTTGGCATAGAAAAGATCTTGAGTTAGACGTATTTAAAGACAATTTCCCTCTTTCAAGCTTAGTTCCATGTCTCGCATGGTTAAAATCAAAGGATTTTTCAATGAAGGTTCTATATTTCTATGTTAATCGAAACTTTAATTTTTTGTAGAGTAATTTAGAGTATTGTTATAAAAATAAAATTAAAATTCATTAGAGGATGAGAGTGCCGGTTTATCCATTGGGCGCTGGGCCCGGGGACCGGATAACAAGATTTACTGGTAATAAATTTCTATTTGCCAGTATCCAGGGGGCCTGTAGATCTTTTGCACCCAGGGCCCGGAATGAGCTCAAATCGGCTCTGAGAGGGTAGACACTAGGTTCATAAAACACTCATTTTACATAAGAAAGAAAGAAATTTTAATAGTAGGATTTATTGTTATTATCCTACTATACGCAATACTTATTTTTGATATTCTGAGTTTGAAATCACGACGAGATTTGCTTTGTGATCTGTTTCTTTTATAAAATCAATAGTGTGATTGACTGAGTCGACATATTAAAGAGTATTCATTTTGCAATTCAAGCGAGACTTAGTTAGAAATAGTTGTTTATTTAAGAATACATTTTTTAAACTTATTTGTAAAAATAGTCTTTATTATCTAAGTTTCAAAGAAATTTTAATTTTCCTGTAACGCTTGATTATTTTTAATGACTTTTAATGATTTAAAAAAATAAATGACTGATTTTTTTTTTGAATTCGTAATTTTATTACTTTTTATTCTCAATGACTTTTACTTTTCTTATGCGAGTTGTTTATCTGTGTTCTTTTTTAGTTTTTTTCTTTACTTTTCTCTATTTTCAATATTTTTTTGACAAATTGTGTACATCTCTCCAATTGCTCTTTCATCTTTCGCTATTCGTTTTCTACCATATACTTTATAACCACAGCCTTTTTTTATCTTTGTAGTATACATTTACTTTAAATAAATAGGAAATAAATATCTCTTTCCTAAATCAGATGGTTTGTTTCTCAAATTTAAAAACAAATTTATAGCTAAATAGATTAATATTTGGAAGGGAAATTTTTCTGCTTGCTATATAAAATAACAAATTTTGATTCTGTTTCTATAAAAAAAAAAGGTTTTATAATTCTGTAAATATATTTTAAATGCTGTGTTATTTCACTTTAAGATTCAATTATGGAAGATTCAGAAATTAATGAATATTATTAAAATTTTTAAAAACATTAAAAAAGATGTGAATAATTTCTTCTTTTATTTACCTTTTTTCTCATTAGCATCACTTCCTTATTTTCAAAATATTTCGTGGTAAAAGTATTTGGTTTTAGTAATGTTAATTCGAGTCCTTTTATTAGTGAAATTGATCACAATTACGAATACGTGACTTTAAAAGCTTAAAAATACCTTTTAGAACAACCCACATCGAATTCTATCCATCCGAAGTCATGGGAACCCATATCCAAAATCTTACACGCTTTTCCAATCTTTAGGTTACTGTGTACAAAACGGCACGAGGAAATTTGTTGGGGGAAAAAGCTATTTTTCTTTAAATCTTAACCATCAATAATACAAAAATAAGTTATTATGAAGCTGGCAGATGAAATTGGACCGGATAACCTTAAGTGCACCTTACATTTTATTTATATTTTTTTTTTTTTTTTTTTTTTGGCTCTCTCGGGGTCGTGTCATTGCTCTATCTACGGGGGAAAAAAGAAGAAAAAATATCCGTCAAAACATGCCGTTGTCGAATGCTTACTTTCTCGTGTAATCGTTTGTTCGCAGACGATTATGCGGGCATTGTATCCTGTGATTCCCACTTTGCACTGAGATTAGCATCTGTTGCGGAGAATCGTAATTTTCTTTTTTTTGGTAGTTTTCTTAAAGGTGAAGTTGTTTTCCTTATCTTTATCTTCTCTTTTCCGTTTATCTCTTAGTTTTCTAAATGGTTTCTTCCGAAAAAGGGTTATTCATAGTTGTATATTGAGCATTGAGCTAGTAAAATATTACTCAATGGAATGATTCATTCAGTGACGATTTGCAAGTATTGGCTCCGTAGCGTTGACCTCTTCACTATATCTTTTTAAATAGTATTGTCTTCAATAAACAAGCCTTCAATTGATTTTGACAATGAATTTTCCTCTCTATTACAGGTTCTTAAGTTCTTTTCAATTCATACTATTAGTTCACTCTCTCTCCATATATATATCTTGTTCAAATTTTCAATCGCTAATACAATACTTTCTATTCATCCATTCAAGTTCAAATACATTTTTTAAAACTTGTAGTGGATGACACTTGTGAAGTTAATAATTTTTCAAGTATTAATTCCTTAATAAAATTAAAAAATGAATAATTAGTTACAAAAAAAAATAATAGTCTGACAGCATACATAGAAAGGAAAACCATTCTTTGTGTCCCTGTCACGCAATGGATAGCGCGTTGGCCTTCTAATGGTAGTGAGTTCGAATCCCACCTGGGATGGCTTAATTCTGTGAGAGGGATTTATTTTTTACTATAATATTTTATTAGGATAATTTAATTTAATACCGCCCATCCGGTATAGTGGTCAGTGAAACTGACTGCGGTGTCGTAGGGACTGGGTTCGAATCCCGGAGAAGGCATGGATGTTTGTGTTGTAATCCTTTCTTCTGTCTGTGTTGTATGCCCCCGTGTTATACATTGCGTGGTGCACGGGGTCTATAAATGTTAAACAAAATAGAATTCAATTTAATTAATGAATAAATAGTTACACACACAAAAAAAGTAGTCCAACACCATATGTGTATAAAAGCAAATGGAAAATCTTTCTATATTTTATCACTTAATATTGTGATACTGTCATATGTATATACATCTTTATTTTAATTGTCACTATTTAATAAAAAGTAACTAAATTTTTTCTTTGTTGGCCTAAGACGGAATTGACGTAATTTCTTTTATATTACTTTGTGACGGATCTGTACACGACCTTCTCATTAATCCTCTTGGGGAAACTTTGGGTTAATTCACAACCATCCCTTTCAAGAAGAAACTCGGATATGGAGATAAGTTTGACTAAATAAAGTCAAGGTTTTGTAATTGTAAGATAGAAGGAGTGGAGGAACTGCTGTGACGATACGTAGGGGAGATTTAATTCATTTTCACAACTTGAGTTTAGAAGGGAGTTTGCCATTATACTAAATTAGTGGATTTAGAATTTATAATCTAAGATAGATTAGGTTAAATTAAACTGATTACTTGCGCTTATTTACTTAGGGTTCATTGCCTTCGTTATATCACTCCTAGTGTCTCATCTTATAGTTTAACTTGTGATTCATTGTGGTAATAAAATAACAATTAATATGTAAGTTTCTGATCATGCTTTGTTTCCCCTCCTCCTCCCCCACACACACCTTTAAGTAGGCAGGACGGTGAGGGAGCGACTTCAAATGGATGTCGCTCACAACTTGTGTGTGTGCTTGATTCCAAGAATACATTTTTTTGCCATTTATAAAGAGGTCCAAGGAAGCTGAGTGGACAAGGTCGCGAACTCATGGCTGACATTGTCAAGTCGGGGGTTTAAATCCTAGTTCCTAGTGTCCAACAAAACACATGCTTAGATCTACTTCTCGATCCCCATCCATCCCTCTCTTACCCCTACCACACATACCCTGTCGCTGAGGTAGTCTAATGGCTATGGATACGAGCTCGTAGCCGCCGTGCCAGGAGCTCGACTCCTGGTGCTTCTGAAGATCTTCTGTGTAGAAGGGCTGATACACCTTAAATCGGTCAATGCTCAGAGTCCTCCCGTTGGCGTAGTGGGGAAGCAAAGAGAGGGGTTTGTCAGTTCAGGTGCCGTCCTTGTCACTCGGCCATTGCTCAAAATTAAGAGCTAATAGTCCTATTGTTGCTTCAGATTATGAAGTAAGTTACAGTCTCTCAATCAGTTGTCAAAAATAAAATAAATAACACAAAATCTCGTTTTAAATAAACATCTTTCTTAAAACCCTTTTCTCATACAATTGGTTAAGCCACGGTAGTTAAGTGGTCAAGGTAACAGGCTCGTGGCCGGCGTATCATAAGTGTGCGAGTGAATATTAACACCACACTGCTCAGCCACACGAGGGCTTTGGGCGACAGACCGCGTCATTTTGAACCAAAGTCAATGAAGCAAACCACACCTGAGCTGTCATCGCCCCTCCTAACTACCAAACCACACCAACGGTAGGACGTTTGAGCTCTCGACAGGTTTAACGTGCATCACCCCCCCCCCCACACACACACGGCGGGTCTTCAGTAGTACTGGGCTTGAACTCCTGACAGGCTAGCTATGATCCATTACCTTGCCCACTTGGCTACCACGAACACACCAGCGTTTTATGAGTTCGAGTTTTCTACCACTGCAGGAGGTGATGCATGTTAAATCTGGGGAAACTCAAACTTCTTGCCTTTTGTGTGTTGTGAAAGTTGAGAGAGAGGTTGCCAGTTCAGGTGTCGTCCTCGTCACCTGACTAGGGTTCCAAATGACGAAGTCCGTCACCAGAAGCTGAATAGGGTCATGCGAAGATTCACTCACTCACACAATTGGAAAACATAGAAGGGGGAGGTGGTTCAGATCTAATAATAAAATTAATTTTAACACACTTTTATTAGCTTTATCTGTATTTAGCGGAATCTTTGAACTCGATTTATTAAATACTTTAAAAGGTCAGATGAATTCAAAATTTTGCACACTTGTCAAGGAACGACGATAATATAATACTTTTGTTCCATTGTCCTGATCAAGATTAACGATTTCCCATTTCCAGATTTGGCGTCCAATTCTAGATCCCATTTCCAGATACGGCGACTGAAAGATTACGTTATAAACCTGAAGAGAAGCCAATCATGGTTAATATAAATGCAACAAGCGAACAAAAAGTTTTTTCTTTATGTGAAAAAAAGGAAGAGTGCTTCAGAAATTTCAAAGTTCGAGCAACTATAAATGCATGTTTTGTTAGTTTTTTAAACTATAATTTCTTAAAGCAACGTTGTTTTAAACTACAAATAGCCGCTGTAGCCAAGTGGTCTAGGCATCGGATCGTGGCTGGCATGTCATGAGTTCGATCCCAGTACCACTGAAGTCCCGCCGTGTAGGGGCGCGATGCACGTTAAATCTGTCGAGAGCTCAAACGTCCTCCCGTTGGTGTGGGGTGCCAGCTCAGGTGTCATCCGCGTCACTTGGCCATGGTTCAAAATTATGCGGACCGTCCCCAAAAGCCCTCGTGTAGCTGAACAGTTTGATGCTAATATTCACTCACTTTAAACTAAAAATATTTACTAATTGAAACATGTACGAATTCCAGATTTCGATAAAAAAAAAATTCGTCCGGTCAATTTTATGCGCATTTCTAATATACAGTTCTGTGTAATATGTTTTCTTAGAGTAGGTGAATGATAACGCATAAAGAGTGGGTATAAAATCCTAGAGAATTATAAAATATATAATTAAGCTTACAACGTATACAAATAGGTGTGCAGTTTGAAACAATAAGTTGTAAGAATTCCTTTTGGATAATTATTTATTGTAAGCATTGCATTACTACAATCCCTCTACTTTCTACTTCTATTATTATTTCTTCCATCTTTCTCATACTCATATGATTTTCCAGTTTAATAATTTAATATACTAGTAGGATTCAAAAGTTCCCGGACTAAGTCTATAACGTACAAAATTTTTGCAGTAGAGCGACTACAGTGATATTTATGTATTATTGCATTCTTCCCCCTTTTCTAAAAAAAGTTTGTGCCAAATCATGGAGTCGGTGGATCGCCACGGCGTTGTATTTTGTGGGCGGATGTATTTAGTAGTCAGCGATTGAAAGAAATTGCGTTTGTTCAGCGGATAATGGATACAGTAGAACGTCGTTTATCCGAACGTTTAATATCCGGAGCGTCAAACATCCGAACCAAAGTCCGGATACGTTTTCCATCAGTACAATGCTCAACATTTGTTTCCTGTGAGGCCAAAAGTGACGGGAAAATCAAAGAAGAGGGATATTTGGGGAATTTCAGTTGTGTGATTTGGTAAATATCTGCGGGGAATATTAGGTCAGTTTGTTTTCAAGTGAAGAAGTGTATACGTGCTCTTTTGTTGAGTTGTGTTGATGTAGAAACCTGGATGGCATACGATGCAGAAGACTGTGCATTTCAAGAGCTAAATAATGACCAGATAGTGACTTCCGCGCAAGAAGAATCCGACCCTGTCGACGATGAAACGGATGAATACTAGGTCTAAAACAATGAAAGTAGCAAGGGTCCATCCAATGCTGACGCGTTTTTTTGCGTTAGAGACAACTATGGAGTGGTAAGAACAACAATCAGAGTGCTGTCCTACTCTATTGCTGCTGAAGAGAATCAGAGACCTTGCAGTGAAAAATGAAGGTGCACAATGGTACAACGAAAAATAAGTGATTATTTTCAACAATCAAGGTAAAATTGCGACATTTTACACCTATTTTGGCTTTTTCTTCAAGCTCGTTTCCTGCATGGGATGATTTTCAATATTTGTATAGTGTCCAGTATCATATACTGCATGGATCGCATTCGGTTTTCGGTTATCTGAACGGTATCCGGTCCTAATTGATTCGGATAAACGACGTTCTACTGAAGTGTTCGTTTGGGGGAAAAGTACTCCTAAATTTTACGAAATACTAAAGCTAGTGTAATTCTGCGATATATTATCGCGAACGCATGCCTTAGAGTGCCATTGACGTTTCAGATAAGGCGTGGAAAATGTCGAAGACAACAAACGCTCTGAACGTCCGTAGACTTCCCGCACCTCTGAAAGCATCGAAGAGGTTTCTGCGGTGGTACGTAAGAACAGGCTTCAAACAATAGCAGAATCAGTTGGGATATCCTCGGCCATTTGTCAATGGATACTAACTAAGGGTCTTAGCATGTATAGGGTGTGTCAACATATCGTTTCCTGCATATTAAATGACCAATCTGCAGTTGAAGTTAAAGTGCATCGCAGGATGAATTAAAGGACATGTCTAGAAATGGAATTCCAGAAATGTTTCGATGATCTTTACAAACCATGGAAAAAGGGTGTTATTACTCAAGGGTCTTACTTCCAAGAGGATGTGTTTCTGCAGTTAAATTGGTAATATTTTTTAAGTTATAGACTCAGTCCGGGAACTTTTGAATCCTGCTATGCATCTTCAAATCGGATTTATTTTGTATCATGATTTAAGGTATCCGACTGGTTGCGACAACTTTTTTTTTTAAAAAAAAAGGAGATATGGGGATTTTTTTGTTACTTTTAGATTTGCTTAGTGCATTTAAAGAAAAATGTGCTAAAATTAAGAAGAGAAAAAGAAATTTTATTATGACTAAAATGGGAAAAAATAGGTAAAAATTGACAAAAAATAGCATAAACGCGGTTCATTCTGAACCAAAGGTTTATAAACAAATTTTCAATTTTTTCAATCTAATGTGTTGCTATATTATTCAATGTTGAAATGACCATCAGGATAAGTGATATATTCCTTTTTACAAAAACTAGAGCACTTTATCTCGGTAACTATATCAAAATGCATAAAAAGACAATGATTATATTCACATAAGGGACTGTATATTTTATAATAAAACAGTGATTGATACATCTGAAGGTTCAAACAATTCTACTATTATACAGAACTTACAGAAAAAATTTCAGTTAATTATGTTCAAAACTTTTTCAGCAATTGCTGACCCTGTTTGATTATTTGCAAAAAATCACATTTCGAGTAAAACGCGTTTTAAAGTATGATATCTTTCTTAAAGTAATAGCATTTGCTTTGATTAAAACACTTGTAGTTTTTGTTCTAGTGAACGGAAAAAGATAAACTTGGTATTGTTATAAAGATAATAAGATGGCCCGGAAAATTAAATCATAAAAAAAATTTGTCAATTTTTGGCAAAATTCACAGTTTTAGAGTAGTCGGATACCGTAACTCAAACGATATTGCTCTATTAGGCACATACATAACACCTCTAATAACAAACAATAAAACAATGACTGCTGAAAAAAGTGACTCTTGCAAAGTTAATACAAGGTTGATTTAATATAAGATTAGAAAATTCAATACAAGCATATGTACCTTATTCTTTTGTATGTAATGGCACAAAATTATTTATTACTGATTGTTGGATTAGAAATGTCTTATTATATGTAGTACATTTCTATAACGAAATGCTCTCATTGAATTTCATTCTATAATTAACACATCATCTGAAAATATACACTTAACAACAAAAATTTTTGAAGGTCACATTTTTTTTTATTTTTTATTTTTTTATATATTTAACTGATAAGAATGCCTTCACAATTTTAAATGAGAAGTATTGATACATATCATTTTTTTTTAAATATGATCTTGTGTAGAATAAAACAATAATGGATTGAAAGTTTTTGACAACGAAATATATAAATAAATCTTGGCTATGGGCTATAAAATAAATAAATATAGAGTTTTATTGTTCGGTTATCGGGTATCTTCAAAAGGAAGAAATTTTACATAACCCTTTCTTTTGTTATTTTCGTTTAATATTTATATGAATGCATCAAACAGGGTACAGTCTATAAAAATAAAGACCTATAAAATATTTAGTCCAACTAATTATATTCAATGGATATTTATATAATTCTTTTATATGTATGCTTTAGTTTTTAACTTATGCTACTTCAAAAGTTTTTACTGGCTTAATATTAAAATATATACATGCAAATTTGTTATAAGGTTAATTTAATATTGGAGAAATTAATTTAAGCTACAAATGAATAAGAATTAAAAATGTTTTAGAAACCGGCCTTTTAAAGTGCCCTATGCATTAAATGATGTAAAAACCGCTTCAATTACGAAAGTTCACTATTATCTTATTTAAGCTTCTGATATTAAATTTGAATATAAATTTGTCTATAATTTAACTTCCAATTAGAATTAATCTAATAAAAACTCTTAACCTATAAATAACAAATGCAGTTCATTTTTTTTATTTTTATGAGCTTCAGCCAAGATTTATCAAAATAGGAACGGCTGAAATTATTTCAAGCACCACACCTACAATTGAAACCACCCCCGACATCATAAATTATTGTTCAAATGGGAAAAAAAGTTGTTTAATTGTTGCAAAATGAAACAAGTATGCACTTTAAGTCCTTAAACTTGACTTGCTTTCAAGACTTGTACAACAATTACTGAAATTAAAAAAGTACTAACATTACACTAATGATTAACTAAGCCAATAAAATTTACGAGCACTTAAAATCTGATTACAAAACTGTGCTCAGCTAAATCACCAGAGGGGATATGTTTCTAATTTATTAATATTTATAGAATAATTTAACAATAGAATAAGTCATCCGGTTGAAATTGACTCGTTGATTTTGATCTCATTTATATTCTGTGTAGTTTAGAACAGTGGCCTCCAAAGTGGGGTTCGCCAAAGAGAGTAGATTCAAGATCATTTTTTTTTTCTTTCCGAATTTTGATCGTGTATTATGTAAGATGTTTTCTTATTAGCTGGAGAGCTCAACATGCGCATCCGCTCGAAAGTTGAATTTTTTGGGGGAGAGATACATTTTAATTTGAGAATGTAGAAGTTGGAATGGCGAACTAAGTATAACTTAATTATAGTTTATTACTTATTATTATATTAATGCAATGATACTTTTTACACCACATGTTGAAGATGTAAAATGTATAAGCATCGTTAGCATTTTATTACTTATTCATATTCTATTGAATTACTAATTCTCATCTAAAATATTTAAGACTGTCTTCAGCTAATGTTAAGAATAAGATCCAAATTCTGAATATTTTTCATATATAAAAGTACTCGAACATTAATGTTATATTCTGGCTTCACTATCCTGTAGAGAATAATTTATTTTGTTATATAACTCACTTTTATCCTAGTAGACACATTTTTTTCTTTTAGAAGATGTGTTTCGGATTTTTTCTCCTTTTCCGTAATGTGAAATGAGCTATCCTTTTACATTTTAAAAAGAAAAACTAATTATTTATGAAATATTTTTAAATTTTAAAAGCACTATATTATAAACAAATACATAAGTTACGATGTCACAAAATTTTTATAAAAATTGAAGCACATTTTCTGTTCGAAAATGTGCTCCGCGTTAAGTTCACGCCCCGTATATATGGCAAGAACAGCCTTAATGATTTCTTCATTGCACAAAATACACGATTCTGATAAAAAAATACCATAATTAGCACATTCTTATGTCATCAACGTCCTTAAAATTTTGCCCTTATAGTGCAAATAGAATATGCGACCGCAGTAACTAAACTCTAATAAAATATTTGTATATGTAAATAAAATAAAATAATCTAAATATAGCACAGTATTATGAAATAATACACTTTAATATTTTAAAAAAAGAATTACTGGTACGTTTTTTCATTTCATTATTTTGCTTGTTTTAATCGTGCTTCTGTGTAAGTTATTTTCTATAAATTAAATAAGACTACTTTTCTCGAGATTTTGTTGATTTTACATGTATGCATTGGCTATCATTATTGCAACCTATCAGTCTCTGAAATATTATCTATTGTTTATTAATTAACTTGTTTGTTGCAGTTTAATGAGCTTCATTTCAAAATTAATTTTTATTTACTTTAAAAAAAAACATAAATCAGTTTTTCCATACTAGAAATAAGCACATGAAATGATGTAATATTAAATGTTATAATTGTAAGCATTATGGTATATGTTACTATTACTTATGCCACCTGTCTGACGTAGACAGATCGAGGCCCACGAAATTTATCATGGCAACGGGCTAGAGATACGCCTGTCGTTAGCCGAAGCTTTGAGCCCATGAAGATGACAGCACGATTTTGCTCACGGCAGATGGAGACACCATTCGGACGCACAGTATTAACGAGCACGCGCTCCGTTTGTACTCGGCGAGTATTTGATGGCATAAAGCATCGAACCCAGGCCATCCGGTTTGGCGTCCGATACTCTAACCGCTAGGCTACCCACGGCCCTTATATGTATACGGCTGGTATATGTATTTTCTAAATTTATATCAACTCATTTTAAAACACCAATTTTTTGAAATCCTAAAAACAGTAATATATTTTTTAATTCAAATGATACCGTTATGTATATATGACAATTATAATAAAAATACTATAATAATTTGAGTACTACCTAATAAGATTAATTTGTTTACTGAAACTTTTACGGAAAACAATTTATGTTGTCTAATTGATCTTAACACCACTTTAATTGGTTTTCTCTTTCTCATCAGGATAATTTATTTTGTAATGAAGATATTTTAAATTCAATAAAAAAATTATTTAAATCCATTTCTTATATAGATTAATTATTGAATATTTATCTAAAGTTTCTCTGCCTAATAGTGGTTGTAATCCTTATCTGGTTGTTGTGAGGTTTGTTTACAACAATCAAATCTAATCTAATTCAGATTGTGATAAATAATTTTAGAGCACGTTTACTATTAGTATTTATTCAGGACTAGAATAAACGTGTGCCAGTCACTGGTTCCAGAGTATTAGGTTAATCTGAACGCAAATGGTTCTTCATTATTACTAGAATGGAATAGGTTATTTTTTAAAAAAAAACATCAAAATACAAAATAAAATGTTAATGTAGGAACTGGTAAAATAATATTTACAAGGCCAGATGTTTCGGAGAACCGAGTTCATGTTTTCAGCTCAAAATGATGTTTTCAATTGAGTGGGTTAAAGGTTACAATACTTACTCTCACTCAGTTTAATTTTTTTTTTTTCTAAAATAATAAGGTCTTTTGAACGCGTTTTGAAAAGAGTCGTGCTCTTTATTTCATCTGTTTCATTTATTCTTTTAAAGAAACTATCCGAACAGCTATTGAAACCTAATCACTTTCGCTTTAAAGGAATTATTTTAGATTAGACACGTTTTGGAACTGTCTCACGATCAAATGACCGCTATTATGGGCAGTTTAAAAAAATTTCCAATTCATCATTTTTCCTCGTTCAAAACGATTAGTATTGTATTATCGATCTAAAAATTCATTACGTTTATAATAAATACACTTATTACTGGGATTAAAAAGTATCCGGGAGACTTTTAGTAGATAGTAGAATAGTATGCAGATATATTTCAGAGTTGCATCAAACATTTCTACGACTTGTATATTTATTTATGTGGCAACACTTAGGAATTTATTCCATTTTTTCATCTGAAAATAAATTTGTTTTGAATGAGAGAATAATTCTCACGTATTTGACTTTCAAAATAAGGAATTTCTACCAATTGGTCAGATGGTTAATAAAGATAGTTAAATGTTTAATTGAGCGAGTTGTGTCGAAATAACTCATGGGTTTTTGCATCTTGATGACGCGCCTCCTCTCAATGCTAGTATTATTCGTGATTTTTGAGAAGCGTTCCAAAAAAATGACTCTGTATTAACCTGATATAACACGAAGTTACTTAGTTTAATTTACCCGATTGAAACTGCTTTTTTGTGGTCATCGCTTTGAGTAAAATACAGATTGAAAAAAATATCTTTGTTTTGTGACTGCATTCCGGACATATCGATAGATTTTAATTAATCTTGTAGTTATGTTAGAGAGATCAAATTAGAGTATTTAAAGAAAACAATTGTTATTTGGCAGCAGAGTACTAAGTTCGTGATTTTATGCAAAATAATACAAATATTTTCTTAAGGTACTTGCGATAACTTTTTTAAAAAAAAAGGAGATATGAAATTTTTTGTTGTTTTTAGATTTGCTTAGCCCATTTTAAGAAAGACATGGTAAAATTAAGAAGAAAAAAAATTAATATTTCTAAAATCGTTAAAAAAGGGTAAACATTTACAAAAAATGACATAAACGGGGCCCATTCTTTACCAAAAGTTTATGAACGAATTTTCAATTTTTCAATTCTGATATGCTGCTATGTTGTTCATTTTTAAAATGACCTTCAGAATAAGAAATATTTTAAATTAAAAAAAAAAAACTGGAGCACTTTATCTTAGTTATATGAAACTACTTAAAAAAACAGTGAACATAAGGGATTGTAAATTTTGTAATAAAACGGTGATTAATAAATCTGAAGATTAAAACACTTCTACCATTATACAGAACATACACAAAAAATTTCAGTTAATTATTTTCAAAACTATTTTAGCAATCTCTGGCCCCGTTTGAGCCTTTTCAAAAATACACATTTCCAGTAAAACACATTTTAAAGTGTGTCATATCTTGCTTAAAGTAATAACATCTGTTTTTACTAAAACACTTTTAGTTTTTGTTCTAAAGAACGGAAAATAATAAACGGTATTTGTATAAAGGTAATAAGATGGTCTATAAAATTCACAATTTTTGGATAGTTGGATGCCTGAAGTTCAAAAACTATATTCAGGGTCTGTGTATTTAAAAGAAACAAAGTTTCTCAAGTATCACCAAAATTTAAATATTTATGATATGAAATTGGGAAAAAAGAGGTATCTGTTTTTAATTCCGGAACCAACTCCTATTATTTTTGTATCAAATTTTGCGATATTTCAATAGTTATATCGAAGTGTGTAACTCAATTCACGTTTTCTCAGGATTATATTATTAGTATTATTGTGTTAAATGAACCAATGACAAATAAACTATTTTCTTTCAGGTCTTTACGAAGTATTTCTTGAGTTCTAATTGAGTGAGATTGTTGAATGGCAATGTTACCTAATGGGTAAGTAAGGTCTATTGTCCATTTACAAATATTAAAAATTGCAAATATATTCTTTATGCAAACTCTAAATTTAGGCGATGCATAACAGAAATAAATTTTTCCTGTATTTCATAACAAAGCCTCACAATTTTTTTTTTTTTAATTTCCTATGGCGGATTACAAGACAACTGTGAAATAAACAGGAAATAGAGAACAGGATCAAAATACAAGAAACAAAAAAACACACACACAAGTTCACAGTACAGTTTATAAATCATTCATTTTATGTCTAGCTTCCCGAAAAGTTCTCCACATGGACCCAGAGTTGAGTGCACGGCAGCATGTTAAATGAATGGCGTCTATTTCTTCGTTGGAGTCGCACTGTTTACTCAGAGAACTTAGGGAAATGAAACCATGCTTAAATGCTTGAATAGACAGTTATGGTCAATGGCGATTCGAAGATCGGTCACAACTCTATTTCGCAACCATTTTGGTATATCAAGAAGTTTGTTAAACGACACTTTCTTTAGAAATTCTTCTCGTTAAATTTCGACCAGAAATGTTCTCTATAGAACCATTTTATTATTCTTTTGCACTATAGAAAGGAACTCTATTGCTAGAGATTTGAATGATTTTTGTGTTCTTTGCTAAGCAATCGGCTTTTTCATTCCCATCAAACTAAAATGAAACTATCTGAAATCAAACTATTATTTTGCTTAAAAGGAAGATGCAGCTTCTTAAGGTTTGTTGACCATAAACAGAAGACGAAATTGGAAATCTGTAAAGATTTTGGAATTGCTAACTCACTTTATAAACAATAAGAGAAATTACATAAATGTTTAGCCGGTTTTTATTAATACATGCATATACACATATCTATGTATAAAAAATGTACTCTAATATACTTAAATTTGTTAAATATATACACTGGTGTGCAAAAATTAAGGACGAAGTCGAAAAATTAGCATATCAGCTGAACGAAGAGGCAGAGCGGACTGAAAGACCAATCAGGAGATTAAGTGAGGTGATGTACGGTAGCACATGCGCAGATATGCAGGTAGATGTAATGGGGGAATGTCTGAGTAGTAAAGCATGTTGTCGGTGTAATATTAGTATTTCTGGCAAAGAGATTGCACACCGTATAGCAGTTAAAATCACACCGAGTTGCTGCCTCAGCGAGAAATGGCGAATAATCAATCTGTTAGACGACATCTGGATGCTTTTACCCGAGGTCGAATCATTGGGAAGTTGGAGGAAGGTCGCAGTGGGACAAGTGTGGCTGCAGAGTTCGGAATTGCTCACAGCATCGTTTCACGACTTTGGAGACAATTTCAAACTACAGGAACAGCTATCCGGGGGTTCAGTAGTGGTCTTCCACGAGGAACCACACCCGCAGATGACCGGTATATTGCCTTACAGGCCAGAAGAAACAGGCGGCAGACAGCGGAAGAAATCGCTAGACACACGACACAGGCGACTGGACGACCGATATCGCGTTTTACCGTGGCCAGAAGACTGCACGGTGGTGGTCTGTTTGCACGACGCCCTGTACGGTGTGTACCTCTAACGCCTGCCCATCGGAGAAGGCGTTCTCTGTGGTGCCGGGAATACCGGAATTGGAGAGACAATGAATGGGGACGAGTACTCTTTACAGATGAGAGCAGATTCAGTCTGAGTAGCGATTCTCATCGCATAATCATCTGGAGAGAGCGGGGAAGCCGCAATCATCCCTCGAACATCATTGAAAGGGACAGGTATGGAGGTGGCGGTGTTCTCGTTTGGGGAGGCATGATGCTTGGTAGTCATACAGACCTTCACATCTTCGACGCAGATTCAGTCAACGGGACCCGTTATTGTAACGAGATTCTTCTTCCATATGTGCGTCTTTTTAGAGGCGCTATGGGTCCGCAGTTCCTTTTCATGGACGACAATGCACCATGTCATCGCACAGTAGCTGCCGAACAGCTCTTAGAGAGTGAGGATATTGAACGTATGGATTGGCCGGCACGATCTCCGGATATCAATCCCATCGAGCATGTATGGTATTTTCTAGGCAGACGCTTGGCAACTCGTACCTTACCACCAGTAACGATTCCGGAGCTTCGATTGGCGCTGCAAGACGAATGGGCAGCAATGCCTCAACAACTCATTGACACCCTCATTCACAGCATGGGCAGACGCTGTGAAACCTGCCTAGCAGTCAGGGGAGATCATATCCCCTACTAAAGACCGGATATTTCTTACTGGACACCCATCAAAGGGATGTTTCGGCCTTCAGTCGCATTGCGCTCCATGCTACTTTTTCAATAAAGCTTCTTTTTATCCCTCTGATTTCTCTTTTAGTAAGTGTTGCTTACATTACTCATGTCCTTACGTATTGGGGATCTTACGGTATTAAATGTGTTGATTTGGAATGCTTTTGTACAAAGTTATATTGAAAAAACCGTCTCATCCTTAATTTTTGCACACCAGTGTATATTTTTTGCAGTATCTTTTAACACGAAAAATTATTTCAGTTCCCTTAGCTTCGTGTCAAGCGATTTTCATTGCATTACCTAACTTCTTAAGATATATTTCAATGCACATGTACTTTGTTACAAAAAGCTACGGATCAAGAAGGAAAATTTTGAATAAGGCAAAATTGTGTTAACATACCTTACAACAGAATTTGCAAATATTTTTTCTTCTTTTTTTTTGCATGTTTCTTTGAGATTCAACATTAATAAAAATTCAATCAAGCGCATAATTTATTTATTCAGAAAATCTTTATATTTAGAAAAAATGTGTAATCGAACTGAAAACCGAATTTATTTACGAAAATTGTTCCCTCGAAATCTCTATACACCCACCTCAACAAAAGAATATGAATTGTGCAACCCGATTTAAGCATCAAAATGAATCTGAAAACTGCAGGCTTGTGTATGGGAAGTAATTTGTGGAAATTACGAGTTATTTTAAAAGGGGCGTTTCACGGGAAAGGCGACATACTGCCGTAATTTTTCTTAAATAATGGTCTAAAATCGTAACTTGCATGTGTTATTCGGTCTCGACATTCTTTAATTTATTTTTAAAAAGGGTATTCGTCACGCGGAGGTTATTCTACACTATGAGCATTATTACTACGTTGTTTAAGTCAAAAGTCATCTTTTCCGGTCAAGATTTTCTATATTTGGAACTATTTCCTTTAAAATCTCGATTTCGTTATGCGGGAGTCCGACTGTAATTTAGTTCATAAACTTATTAAATGGGACTTCAGCTCACCGTTCTTGATGCTATCAAAGAACGTATTAAAAATGGAACAAACGAAGAATCGGCGTTCTAGAATTTTGGAAGCTCTATCATCTCTTTGTTAGCCACCGCCCAGGTCAAAAGCCGATTCGATAGAAGAGAATAGGAACAAACCCGTCTCACACCAATTTACGGAAGATGGTTACTATGTGTGACGTGACATGTTTCTTGGTACACCGTCCCTCCTACAGAACAATTGAGAGTTTTAAACTTTAAGT
Organism: Trichonephila clavata; assembly: GCA_019973975.1. Lineage (NCBI taxonomy): Eukaryota > Metazoa > Arthropoda > Arachnida > Araneae > Nephilidae > Trichonephila > Trichonephila clavata. The sequence continues at coordinate 204,682 of BMAO01001270.1, forward strand.
GCTTCTTCTGTGACAAAAAGTAAGCATCGAGAAAAAGGAAATGGTTAAGCTTTATTTAATAAAGGACGCTTCTTTTCACGACCATAAACTAACATCTCAACGATTGTATGAAATTTGTATATTCATTTTAAAATGTCTGATGTGAATGCGAGTTTTATATTGCTCGCAAGTTGACTTATATAAGCAATGTTATTTATGTAGTTATGATGTGGAATCATTTATGCAGGACAATTCAAAACTTGAAACTGAGTTTTTCTTCCTTTCATAATGTGTTAAAATTACTAATAAGCAATTCCAATCCATTTAATTTGGATCTCTTTATTTATATTTAATCTATTTTAATTGGTTTGAAGATATATATTTTAGTAATATTTTAATATTCTTCTTAGTCACATACAAATATTCATTTCAGCAATATTATTCAGATTTACATCTCAGCAACATTCTTATTTACATCTCAGCAACATTCTTGTTTACATCTCAGCAACATTCTTGTTTACATCTCAGCAACATTCTTATTTACATCTCAGCAACATTCTTATTTACATCTCAGCAACATTCTTGTTTACATCTCAGCAACATTCTTATTTGCATCTCAGCAACATTCTTATTTGCATCTCAGCAACATTCTTATTTGCATCTCAGCAACATTCTTATTTGCATCTCAGCAACATTCTTATTTGCATCTCAGCAACATTCTTATTTGCATCTCGGCAACCTTCAGATTTATATTTTGGCGATCTACAAATTTACATTTCAGCAACAATCGTATCTACTTATCAGTAGCTATTTCTCCGTTAAGCAAGCAAATATCTTCTATATATATGAAACGAGATAGATAACAAGAAATGTTTCTCAGAGTTAAGAGAGACTAAGAAACATACGAATCTTTAACTGAACAATATTTAGATCTGCATCGTAGGATAATAAACAAATAATTAACACAGCAATATTATTCTGGTTTACATATGAGCTACATTCAGATCTACATTTCGGCAACGTTCATATTAACATATCGGCAAAATTAACAATTCAGCAATATTCGAATCTGCGTCTCAGTAACTATGTGTCCTGAGTTAATTATAAATGTATCTTCTAAAACTAGACAAACAACCAGAAGAGTCCAGAAGAGTTCAAGAAGAGAGAGAAACATTCAAATCCAGATATCATCCTTTTTCAAATCTTCATATTAGCAGAAATGTATGTTCCAAAACTATACATGAGAATGTTTTCTAATACGAGACAGGTGATAAGAATAGTTCTTAAGAGTCTTGAAGTGAAACATTCAAATTTACATCTCAGCAACATTCGAATTTAAGTCTCAGTTTTTATCTGACCCCAGCTAAGCATATAGGTGTTAATATATATTTTAAGGTATCCGACTACACTAAAATTGTAGACTTTGCCAAAAATTTACAACTTTTTTTTATTTGATTTGATTTTATCTTATCAGCTTTATAAAAATACCAAGTGTATCATTTTCCGTTCAATAGAACAAAAACTACAAGTGTTTTAGTAAAAGCAAATGCCACCATTACTTCAAGCAAGATGTCACACTTTAAAACGCACTTTACTCGAAATCTGATTTTTTTAAAATAATCAAACGGGGATCAGCGATTTCTAAAAAAGTTTTGAAAGTAATTAACTTATATTTTTTGTGTAAGTTCTGTATAATAGAAGTGTTTTAACCTTCAGATTTATCAATCACAGTTTTATTACAAAATTTACAGTCCCTTATGTGAATATAGTCACTGTTTTTTAAAGCAATTTTATATAGTAACTGAGATAAAGTGCTCTAGTTTTTGTAAAAATTAAAATATCTCTGATCCTGAAGGTCATTTTGACAATAAAAACATAGCAACCCATCAGAATTGAAAAATTGAAAATTTGTTCATAAACCTTTGGTACAGAATGGACCGCGTTTATGTTATTTTTTGTCAATTTTTACCCATTTTTTCCCGTTTTAGTTATAATAATTTCTTTTTCTCTTCTTAATCTTAGCATATTTTTCTTCAAATGTACTAAAAAAATACAAAAAACCGCATATCTCCATTTTTTAAAAAAAAAAGTTGTCGCAACCAGTCGAATACCTTAAGGACTTAGAAAAAAGACTACGAATTTAAACTTTTTTTTTAAACAGGAAAACTGCATTTTGATGTTTAGAATGTTTTTAAATCCAATGAAAACAAATACCAAAAAAAGTTCCGAAGAGTTCAGAGAGACACATTCAAATCTTCATCTTAGTAACGATACATAAGATACGACGGAGGCCAGCAATATAATTTAAAGTTTTCTCAAGCGAGTAATGTTAAATCAAATTATACCATACCTGGACTATGGATAGATAAAAACGCTACAACTCTTGAATGACGCAGAAAATAAACCGAGTGTAGTTTTCTAACTCTGCGTAAGTGAAAATTAATCAAGTTTAGTCGAAGTAGACTTCATTTTAACTTGAGCAAAGTTATATTGATCTACATTACACATAATTTATTTACCAAAATAATGTACAAAACATAGGCCCCCATGCTTTCTTTATCTATTTGCTCAATGGTTTATCATCGAATAATTTATTTTCAGTCAAAAGTCAGTTAGAAGAAATCATTTGGAAGACATTTATAAATCTCTTTAAAATTTCAGAGCATAAAAGTGAAAATAATCAAGTTTTCATGCTATGAACGGACCCCATTATATTTTATGTTTTGTAACTTGACGAAGGTATACGTGTGTGGATTTTAGTAGAAATTAAAAATTGCAATGAGAAAACACAACAGAGAAACGTCCCACACAAAGTTTTGAAAAGAACAAATTAAGTTACCAAAGACTATATTTCCAGGAAACAAATTTCTACCATAAAATTTTGAAGAGTAATTTTAAATTTTATAATAAAATGTGAAACAATATATATCGCAAATATTTTTCTTGTTCTCTCCTTTCCTTTCTAAGGTTATTACATAATTTTTACCATGTCTTGCTGTCTTTTGCAAACATTTTAACTGAAAGAAACGCACGTTTGATGCAAAAATATTCAAATGAGATGAACTAAATGACAGAGAAACAGTTCTGGAGATAAAGATGGGAGCCTCATAACCGCCGTAAAATTCTTAATTTCATTCTGTTTCAAGTACTTCTTGAATTTTTGATTTTGCATAAATTACAGTAACTCAACAATGGGATGGAAAAAAATTGTTTAATGTTTGTATGAGTTTTACTTTAAATCGATATGAATTATAGAAGAATTCCATCACTATTTTAACATATTTTTAAAATTTAAATTCATTGTTGGTGGAATCAGGCATTTTGAGAAAAGGTCTGGTATAATTTATGAATAACCAAACTGCACAATAGCCCTTGGTTGCCGATAGATGAAATATTGTATTCTTATAGGAAATCGAATGAAGACCCAAATTAAAATATTTCTATGATCTATAAAGTAAGATCGAAAACAAAATTAGAGAATATATAAACACATATAAAGAATTAAAATCACTTAAGTTTCATAAGAATGCGTATTGAAATGGAGTTTCGAATACGTGCAGTTCATTGAGTAGAGGGACATTTTAAGGTATGGGACAACTGGACCCAGGGCCTTGGTAGGGGGTCCCATCTCGTTCTTGACTTTTTCTCGGGAAGTTCATAATCCGAATAATTTTAATCGTCAAATGTTCTTCTCGAACAAATTCTCTGAATAACTGGGAATTTCGAATTATAACATTACTGGAACGCCTGTGTCTAGGTCTAGGCCTATCATCATACACCATCTATTAGTTAAAAAGCAGCAGTTAGTTTGTACCTAGGTTTATGAGATTGTGCGTCTCGCGCATTTATTTGTTACGGTTTTTCGTTTTATGCGAGTATATGATAACTAGAGATATATACTAAATATTTAAAAGGTTCTCAATGGGGGACTACTTTTACACAGAGGCCTAGGGCCTTGAAAAGTCTTCTAATGTCATTGCCATTAAGCTGTAATCATCATTTTGTTGAGAATTTAATTTTATTCTAAATCAAATGTCTAAATATATAATATTAATTGAAAATCTTTAATTTTTATCAAATTTGACAATATAAGTATATTAAGGTGTAAAACTGTGTGTATATGCCTCATACATTCTAATTCCGGGACGGGGATTACGTCAACCGCGATCGACCGGTGGACCGCTGAGACATTTTAGGGTGACCGCCTAAAAATTTTACCAGTTCGTAATTATATACGGAAAATTCAAGATTGGCTGACAGCACGCAGACTAAGCTAGCTTTAACAACAAAAATTAACTTTAGATAAAAAATGTTTTATCTTTTAAATGTATTGTTTCATAATAAATGCATCATTTCATAATAAATGCATCATTTCATAAAATGATATTTGGGGCTATTATTATAAAGTTTGTATCTTGTTTTGCTTTAAATGCGGTTTTAAAAGAGTTTTTTTTTTTATTTTAGCTCTGTAGGTATATATATATATATATATATATATATATAAGTACATATTCTGTAATTATTATTAAATTATAATAATAACCTTTTTCTCACCTCACCACACCAACGGCATTGGGCAGTAGCGTACACAAGAATTTTTAATTGGAAGGGGGTCGAGAGTTGAAGGTCTACCATTCTCGTATCATACCCCAATACGCAGCCAAACATATTTTTTTGATTTTGTCGGGAACAAAAAACAGCAAAAAATAAATTACTGATTAAATATAATTAACATTAATAAATAAAAAATACAAAAATCAAATACTTAATTACATTTTACATACTATATACATGGGTATATAATGAATCGGAAAAAAATGAAGGATTATGAGAGAGGGTCCGGACCCGTGAACCCCTCCCCCGCCCATGTGTGTGCCACTGACACTGGGTGGACCGCAACTCCTTGAAAAAATTAGAAGTGGCCCGCACCCTGGAAAAGTCTGCCAACCCCTGTTCTAATGTTTTTACCTATAAAATATTTATGTTCAAACTCAAATCGCAGTGAAAACCCTAATGTCTCAATTTGGTTATTGCTAATGATCACGCTCAACAATTGCAACGTGAAATAATGTGTGCCATTTCAGACTTTTCTCAGGTTAACGTGTCCTGCCTGAGGCAAACACAAGCAATTAAAACCCCTTTTTATTGCGGTCTACCTACCCAGGAGTATGCACCCATCTGGCATCGTGACTCGTCGTCCCAACATTCTTTTTTTCCTGCTGGCATGCCTAATAAATTAATTGCCCTTTTAAAGTGGCTTTAATGGGGCATCATTAGACATGTAATTGATTTTTCTTTCATGTCCAGTTAAAACTTTATTGGAGTTGGTCTTAATTCTGCGGACGTAATTCACGGTCTCTAATTTATAAGCAACGAATAAAAAAAGTTCCAATCCCTGTTTATTACGCACGAACTCTAAAATGATTGGTTTTTATTTATGTTCCTGTATATTTATTGCTTTTTTAGATATGTTTAGTGCTGTACATGGTAAAAATGGTTTGTGTGTTTGATGAAGTTATTTTTGTTTACGTGTTTCTTTGTCGGAAATAAAAAAATGCGAATTTTGTTAGGCTACATGAAGACATTTGTATTTGTGTTGTTATTTTTATCTTCTGTGGATGCGTTGAAAAAAAATAATAATTGCAATTCAAACTCTCTCGAATCTTACGTTAAAAAATAATTTATGTAAGTGTTATATAGAAAAGATACTGTGCACAATTACAATGAAATACGTTCAACGTGAAAATGGTTAACATGCAATAATACAACGGTTCCGACAAACTACTGTGCATTTTCATGCACTTTATTCTCTTAACATGAAAAGAATTTCCTTTTGGGAATGAAAAAAATGCGGAAAACACCAGCAGAAGTTTGAGAAAGTTTCTGTATTATTTATTGAACTATCCAACTTTATATCATCGGAAGATTTCATTGCAGTATATGATGATGAAGAATGTACAGCCTCAATTATAGAAAACACATTTTGGAGTTCAAGAGAAAAGAGTAATGCTACTCCTGTTCACACACGCCACCCGAAATGAAAAACCTCATGAAAAGTGCGCATAGTTATTTAGACTCTTTATAGAATGGCGAAATGAAGAACAAAATGGAAGGCATCTAACCATTTGTTGCTAAAAATACAGTTCAAAGAAAAATATCAGATTATTTTCCTAAAACTCAATAAATGGTAGCTCTTTTTAAAAAATTAAAAATTTCGTTTTAAATTCTTGTGAATGTTTTTGCTTCAGCCCAGGTCATCGTCATTTGACCCTAGTTCAAATGGGACGACGTAGTTCATTTGGCCATAGTTCGAAATTACGAGGTCAGTCACCCTCGTGTTGTTTCAAAGAGCGGCGTCAACAATCATTCTCTCAGTCAATTCAATCAACTTATTTAGAAATTAGTTGTAATCGAATGTGTTGCATTGTGAAAATGCTGAAAATCTTTGTTGTACCAAGATTCCAATAAATATTTTTAAGACCATTAAATTATTTGTATAATAAATCATGTTGTAATAAATAAATGTGTTTGAAGCATGCATTATTTTTTAACAAAATGTAGATCACACATGTACATGTATTTACTGAAATATCGAGGTTAAAACTTTGTTTGCTTGATCGTTCATTAATGTCGCCCTTTGAAGCTATACCGGAGATATTGGCGGCGTATCTCGTAATTCTGAACATCGGTCATTTGACAAGGATGACATCTGAGTCTCGTTTAGTCTTTAAACGTGCACGTCAGCATCAGGTATTTGATCCTTGACAATTATACATCAATGACTCAGCATGTAGGGGCTTGAGGGTCATCTCACCGAATTCAACTTGTGCTGCACATAACAGAAGAAGTAGATAGTTGGGAAATAGTTATGAATAGGAATCACCTGGGTCCCTTCACACGTGGTCCACTTGCACTCCCTGCTGTGCCACTCTCTCAAGCTCTCGGAAGCCCGTCCTCCTCTTCGCTAGTTGACTCAACTAAGAATCCATTGTGAAAAAGCTATGATCTTCACATGCGGCTACTTGTTTATTGACGCCGTAAAAAAGTTTTTTTATTGCTTCTTCGGTCATTGTACCTATGAGACCAGGACTCCTTTTTCCAACAGTCCCTTTTCACTCAACTTTGTGTGCGTGTTTGAAAGGAATATCCTATTCGCACTAGAAGCGTCGTGACAGAAAAAAGGAGTTGACTAGTACAAAGTTGCCTCTTGTGAAACCGGCCTTAGTATCACCAAGACTCAAAAATACGACTCAATAGAAATACGCTCGCCATAACCGATCACCCAAAGCAGTGGTCTTCAAACTTTTCCAACCCAAGGAACCCCTAAAACTTGAAGGTGTTTTTGTGGAACCCCATTCCACACACATATACTTTGGAGAATATATCTCAAAATAATATTTAAAGTAGATCAACATGTTATAGGCACTTTATGTAAGGGCAATTTAAAAAAGTATTGAATTTATTATTGAAAAATTTTAATTGAATTTTGCAAATATAATTTACTTATTAATAATATTAATTTGTGATTCAAGTGTCACCATCCATGCATTATATTTAGTAACTGGGATAAGTGTGTGTGCTTGCTTCTTTTTCACACAAACTGTCAAAGTCTAGGTCTATTGAGATTAAATGCTATCGCATTACATATTCTGAGTTTAATTTGTTTTTATACTTTGTTTTTGTAGCCGCTTACTTTGAGAAATATATTTCACTTAAACACAGCATTAAAATGTTTATAGCTGTGGGAGAAATAACGTGTATTTTGCATGAATTTGCAACCTAAAATTTAGAAGCTATTCTTGCTTAAAATTAGATTTTAACATCAAATCTGTTGATAAATTTGTTTCCTCACCTTTGTTATTAATCTTTTTTCCACAAAAGCAACAAAATTCATTTTTCTTTAGAAAACTATTTATTTTTACAAGTTATTGTACTAATTAACGAGTATAAAATTATCTCATGGAACCGAGATAGTAAACAATAGAATGTTCCTAATGTAGTAGGAAGTATTTATTAAGGTAAAACTTTTTAATATTCTTTTATTACAATAAAAGTTCAAAAAGTGTTGCAAAATAAAGTTATTATATATAAATAAAAATAAAATTTTCAGTATTAATGAATAGAGGGAATGAGTTAAAAATACTTGTAACTATACAAATTTCAGAGAGAGCGTGAATCCATTTTGCATACGTATTTATTTCTTCTCGGTTTTTTTGTGAAACTCCTGGGTATACTTTGTGGAAAACTGTTAATCCAAAAACTGTTAAATTTTGTATTTGTAGCTGATTAAGTAATTGGATGAATATATTACTTTTCCTTTCTAATTTTTAAATTGCAACGTATATTTTATTTCTTATTATGTCAGTACGCATTTTGTTTTGCTTTCTTTCAGTAAATGCATACATTTTTTAAGACATATTTTTTTATTTTCGACAAGCTCGGACCCCATTTAAGGTTGGGCTCCCAACAATTTTGAGAATCACTACTCTTTGATTTCCCCAGACGCTAATGAAACCATGAGAGAACCTCGTATAACATACTCTCAAACATTTGTCAGTGATTGTGACCCTAATTCATTCGCGAACCCCTTAGTATTACTTTGTGTACCCCACTTTGGAAACAACTTCTCTGGTGAATGTTAAATTTCAAGAGATGATATATGAAATAAGTAAATAAAAAAAATTGTCCTTCATTTTTTTCCCTATTCACCATAATGACTAGGCTAGGATTTTTTTTCGAGTATATATGTTGTGTCGTAATGTATTTGTACACAATTCATATTTTATAATCTTGGATGAATAAAATACATTTTAATACCACTTTTATTTCTTCGTTTATTTTCTTAAAATGAATCCCTCCTAATAAAAAGAAGAAATAGTACAAGAAAATAGTACACTTTGAGATAAATATGAATTTTATAATCGTATTTTTGTTCTGATTTCTATGATATTTTGGAGCCTAATCTATGAATTATACGAGGCTTATCTGCTCACATACTATTCTTAGGTTTTAAATTAAGATCAGATATAAAAGTTGTTCTTTGTATAAATATTTCTTGTATCATAAAAACTACGCCATCGAACTGTTACATTTGAGGAATTTGATGAAGTGATTATCGTTCTATTTCATGAGAAATAAAATGTGTATGTTAAGGCAAATTACGAACATCCTTTCCAATTACTTAATCCGATTTCATCAAAAGCGTTTTTCTTTTACTAATGGAGGCAGATCGTGAGTAATTTTGATAGCACATTTGTTTCTCAATTATTCTTGATGACGGGAAAGTATTATGAAAAGAATAAATATTATCACAATCACGAGTTTGATTTTTTCTTCTTCCTTAATATAAAAAAAGAAAAAAATGTGTTACAACAAAAGAGGTAGACTTCTATACCTATATTTTAAACTACTGCATATGAGGTAGTTTTAAGTTATTTAATGTGTGCACGTGAATATATACACACCTAATTCTTTTTTTATATATATAACACAATCGTTTTATGTAAAACGATGTAAAAAAATTGCAGAACTTTTCGCACGGTTTTACATGGAACGTATGTAAGATAAAATTTACTTAAGGAAAAGGGATATGCTCCCTGCTCCACAAAATAAAGTGTAAGATGAAACATAAAAGAATATATAATTCTATACAATCCGTGTAACAAATGACGATGTTTTAATTTTTAGATATGTTTTTTGATATTTGTATTAGTGAAATATGTATATACTTAACATTATTACTAAATTCATATATTTCTGTTCAATAAGTTAAATAATATTAGCAGCTCATACATAACGTCTCAATATGGGATAAAAACTTTCTATTAAAATACTATAAATAATAATGATTGATTGTTCGGTGCCACATCTACTGATAAGGGCTTTTGCCTAAGGGGAGATGAATCGAAATCACACTGTCCACGTTAGAAAGTTTCGAGTGGTCAAAGTCCCTGTAATGTCATGAGTTCGAGCCCTAGTTCCCATAGAGACCCGTTGTGGAGAAAAGCTGATGCACGTTAAATCTGCCGAGGCTCAATGCCCTCTCGTTGCTCAAAATGAAGAGGTAAATTGCTTTTCGCCTTCGTGTTACTTTATAAGTGACGTTAACACTCACTCACAACAAAGATTCATTTCATCCACTCTCTCTAGGCTTGAGTTCAATGAAGAGTTTCGTCCGGTAAAAAGTTCGGACATATTTTGCGGTATTTATTTTTGTTCATCAGAAAACCCGTTATTTATTTCTTTATTTGCTGCGTAGGTTTTTCTAATTTCTGTATAGTTCTTGATCTCCCTGAAAACCCTGATTATTAAACTCTGGGGGAGGTCCCTTTTTTAAGCGATTGGGACTCAAACTCTATCTAGCTATAAGAGTAGTCACCATGATACAAAATACCAGTAAATAACTGCATACACAAATAATCAAGTTCATAATTTTATTAGACTATGTGAACTTCCCTAAATAGATTTGACTTTCAGAGCCAATAGGTTGTGGTAGCCAAGTGGTTATGTTTTCGAGCTCATGGCCAGCGTATCATGAGTTCGAGCCCCAGTGCCCCTGAAGAACCACCGTGTAGAAGGGTTGAAGCACGTCAAATTTGTCATGGTTTAAAGTCCTCCTGTTGGCATAGTGTGGTAGGTAGGAGAGTGAGGTGCTAAATTTCGGCATCGTCACTTAAGTAAGGTTCAAAATTACGAGAGGTTTGTCACCAAGTCGCAATACAGTGCGAATTTAATGAGAACTCCCTCAGAGCCAATAAGTGCCTACGCTCAGGAAATGCAGTACTATATTGTTGGTGAATCTAATTTTCAAACTGTAAGAAGTCATCGCATTGCTAATCGCTAAATTTTCAGTTAAAAATATCAGCTATATTCATCTTTCACACTCACTATTATACCTATATTTTAATCTGAATAATTTGTCTCACACTGTAAAAAGATGGTAGTTAAACTTTAAGTAAAATTTTATAGATTATAAACCACTAGAGAATTTTAAGCCGCAACACCTCGCGAGACAGCTCGTTGAAAGCTGAACTTCAGACCTCGTTAAAATCTTCGAGCGCCTACCGCATCTGGATATTTAAAAGTGGTTTTTCGACTTTCATGAAGCTTAAGAACTTTAAAAATTAAAGTAGCATTATATTGAAAAATCTTATCATTTTTCTCGTAACAATTGGCGATCCTAAATTGATGAATCGTGTAAACATCGGCTTTTCTTCGATCGTATTATTTTAAATTATTATTAATATCTATATAATTATTGTATTATTTGTGCAAAAAGGACCACGTGAAGGAAAAGTTCAATGTATTATGTTCTGCTTCTGTGATGTCTTCCTTTAACCCGATCAGACTGGAAACAATTTAAGTCAAATTAAAACAAAACCCGCTCTCCCTCTCTACAGGTGGGCGGTTCGAACCGGTCGCAAATGACAGCGGCAATTAAGTCTAAAAAAATTCAATTTCCTGGTTATGAGATTATTTTAAAATAGATCTCTGATGGAACTTTTAACCCTGTCCGCGATTCTCTCAAAGCGGGTGTTCTACTTTATAATAAAAATTTCGTCAACACCCCTCTGTCCATTATGGAAGCAGAAAAATTACAGCGAACGAGTTAAAATTGTTCTCTAAAATAAAAGATCATGTTTTTGGCATCTTTGGAAAATGAAAAGGAGGACTTGAAGATTAATCACTCAAAACCGTCATCTTCAACAATAATACTCTCTGCAGGGACTCCCTCGTATAAGTAGATGATGTAGAACATAGATGATGGAATTATTTGGAAAAGGGGTGCGTCGTGTTGCATACTGATGAATTTGTGAGTTGCCTTTTTTGATGGATGCCACGAACGATACGAGGATTTTTTTTTTCTTTTTGTTTAGGTATTCAGTTTTTATTTACTTCAATGCATTTTCTTTGACATGGAAATGATTTGAACGATGTAACATAATTTGTACTGACTTGGGAAAACAGATCAACTCCACAATGGAAAACAACAACAAAATGATGCTAAGTGATGTCTATTGCATATTTTCATGTAATTTAATCCTATATGGGGCAAAGAAATGAGTTTAGGATTATAAAATCATTTGGTTCCTCAGTAGAAACGTATTGTCACGTAGATTAAACAAATGTCGTAATTGGATACTTAAGTCAAATTATTACAGCTCTCGCTAGTTACAACTCAAGGCTTTATTCCACGAACTGAATGTTTCTTTAGCTTATATACAGCCTTGGAAAGTTCCGGAACTTTCCAAAACTATAATTACATTAAAATTTTGTAAATACAATTACAATTTATATTAATAAACTAGCTTTTACCCACGGCTCCGCTCGCGTTGATGTCTTTAAATAACCGTCAAAGTCGTAATCATTATCATTAGAAAGTAAATTATATAATATGGTAATTTTTTTATTGCTTGGCTGGAACCAATAAAATTTAAAAATTCTAAAATTGAGCTTAGTTTAAAAAAACTGAAAACGTAATTTACTATAATAATTAACTACAAATATTCAATAACTTAAACTAGTAATATTTTTAAAAATCGAAAGTATCTACGTTTAATATATAATTTCTCTTTAAAAGAACTAAAACCAAAATATTATTCTAAGATGCTACTGTATACCAAATTACATGTTCTTCCGTCAGGTGCAAATATGTGAAGATTTGGGCATTGAATACACCGATAAGGCTACATATTGTTGGCCATGGGAAAAACATTGCTTTTCAAAATGCACCTTGCTACCTGAAATGTTAGTTTGTTAATAGCAACAGTAAAACTGAAAATTGAACTTGTTTGACTTGAAACGGTCAGTGGGGATACTTGGAATTCGAGGTATGATAACACTATCCCTTTTCATGACATGTGTTCAAATATTGGCGCCAAGTATATTCTGCATCAGTTTTGTGGCTATGTTCCTTTACATAGTCGAGGAGCATCGAGATTTTGCATAACTGGTACATTTAGGATAAATTCTGTTACTTGATGTTACAATGCTATAAAATCGTACTTTATTTCTAAAATAATTTCATTATCGAAGCCATTTCCGTCAACACGTCTAGGGCTAATCATTCCAAAATCATGTAGCTTCTTCCTAACCATTCTGAAAACCTTTATTGCGTTTCCTTGTAGATGTGTTCATTGAAAGGCATATTTGGTTGTTTTTCATCGCAAAATATCTTCCGCCATGTAGTATTTGTACTTATTCCGAAAGGTTTGAGGATTAGAAAGACCGAAGATGAAATAAGTATTGCGTAAAGCTCCCTAATTTCCCCCTATTTTGGCCAGTAACATTGTATGGATGCCTCCATAGTATATCTTGAAAGTAGTACCTCCATGTAAAATATCTGCTTCAGTATAAGTGAAAAATTTTGTGCAAAATATGAATATTGTATAATTAGGTTAAAAAAATTCAAAGTGATAAATACTTTCAAAACTACACTAAAGTAATCAAAGCTTTTTATGAAACTGTCAATTAATGTTACCATAGAATTTTCAATATCACGCGGACGCAATTCGCTAAAACTTTATTTCGTTTCCCTCTTTAAAAAAGTGGGAGAAAATTTGCATTAAAATATCTGGGATTGTCGGAATAGAGAACTTCTTAGCTAACTTGGCGATATTTCTCAAAGTTTGAGTTTAACATTTAACAAACGTAACGTAATAAACGTTAGACGTTTAATAAAAAACCATTTAAAAATTGCTTTTTGTATAGATGTTAAATTACACTATGTTGCAGTTATTTGTTACAAATGTGAAACATTTTTTATTAAAATCCCATTGTTAACAAATGCATAATTTTGCGCCAACTTGGCGGGGAGTAAGCAACGTCACAGTTTTACCCGCATAGTTCCTATTCCTGTAGGAATATTGAGATAAAATATATCTTATGTTACTCGCTGATAATGTAGCTTTCCATTGGTGAAAGAATTTTTAAAATCGGACCAGAATTTCCCGAGATTAGCCGGAACAACCAGACAGACAAAAATTTTAAAAATTGATTTTTTGATATAAGTACCGCATATACCTTTAAATGCCTTTAGTAAAAAGCTGCTAATTTGAAATTACAAACAGACACTTCAATTTTATTTATTTATATATATATATATATTAGCTTTTACCCGCGGCTCCCCTCGCGTTGATGTCTTTAAATAACTGTCAAAGTAAATCATTAGCATTAGAAAGTAAATAATATAATATGGTAATTTTTTTATTGCTTGACTGGAACCAATAAAATTATAAAATTGAGCTTAGTTAAAAAAACTGAAAACGTAATTTAATATAATAATTAACAACAAATATTCAATAACTTAAACTATTAATATTTTTAAAAATCGAAAGTATCTACGTTTAATATATAATTCCTTTTTTAAAGAACTGAAAACAGAATATTATTCTAAGATGCTACTGTATACCATATTATATGTTCTTCCGTCAGTTGCAAATATGTGAAGATTTGGGCATTGGACGCACCTGTTAGGCTACATATAGTTGGCCATGGGAAAAACATTGCTTTTCAAAATGCACCCCTGCTACCTGAAATGTTAGCTCTGTTAATAGCAACAGTAAAACCGGAAATTGAACTTTTTTGAATTGAAGTGGTAGGTCAGTGGGAATACTTGGAATTCGAGGTATGATAATATTATCCCTTTTCATGACATATGTTCAAATATTGGCACCAAGTATATTCTGCATCAGATTTGTGATCCAAGGCCTCGTTCCTTTACATAGTCGAGGAGCTTCGAGATTTTGCATAACTGGTACATTTAGTTTAACTTGAAGTTTATGTGAGGGTGCACCCGAAAGTTCAAGTGAATTTAAGAACTCTGTGGGATATGAAGTACTTTGTTCTTTATCCATGATTGTATTCATTGATAAGTATTTCTTCAATTCTCCCCTCCCCCGCACGTCGTTTAAATATTCAATGTTGATTTTATGGACATTGTCATTGTTATGCGCCAATATTGATCTTGCGCGCAACCACTGATCCCAAATTAAATTTTGTGGCAAGACCGGGTAAATTTGAGCAATGAGATTTACATTATTTTCTTCTACTTTACAAAATTCTCTGAAAGTAAAATAAAACCTCCAGCATTTGCGGCCAAATTTCCATAACCGATTTTTAATTGCGTCTCTGCATAATGTTCCGAATCTACGTCATTATGAAGATGCACTCTCATATTCGTTTTCAAACAGAATTTTTCAAATTTTCCCCATAAGCTTGAATTCACCAGCCAGTATATAATAAAGCTACCATTCCTCCTAAAATATCTGTACTATCTCGTAAATCCTGAAGCGTCCGATTTAATGCTTCTATATCTTTCTTGTGAGACATCGTACTTTCATTCCACACTAAAAAATTACATTGTGGAAGCATCCTGCCTTGAGAGCTATTTTTTCTGAAATTTCAGATGAGGGAATCTTCAAATGCAAGATTAAGCGATAATTTTAAAACGGAATGTGCAGTACGACCGTTGGTCAGTAAAATCACGGCTATACCAGAAGAAGCCATAGCAACTGCCATCTTCTAGGTTTTCCTGATGGTCATTAATAATAAGTTTAGCAAAAACGTTTTTCCTGTTCCTCCAGGGGCTTCGAGAAAAAAAAGAGTAAACCACTGCCGGATTTTATTTTGCGTAACACTTGTTCGAAAACGTGACTTTGTTCTGGAGTTAATTGAGGGATAAGTTCTGTTACTTATGTTGCTGAAATGCAGTATGAAAATATGTAGTTTAATTCTCAAGTAATTTCAATATCGAAGCCATTTCCGTCAACACGTCTAGAGCTAATCATTTCAAAATCATGTAGCTTTCTCCTAACCATTCCGAAAACCTTTATTGCGTTTCGTTGTAGATGTGTTCATTGAAAGGCATATTTGATTGGTTTTCGCCATGTAGTCTTTGTACTTATTCCAAAAATTCAAAGTAATAAATACTTTCAAAACTATTCAAACTAATCAAAACTACTAAAGTAATCAAAATTTTTATGAAACTGTCAATTAATATTATCATAGAATTCTCAATATCACGCGCACGCAATTCGCTAAAACTTTATTTCGTTTCCCTCTTAAAGAGGGAAACGAAATAAAGTTTTAGCGGGGGGACAAGCGGGGGGGGGGAATTTGCATTAAAATATCTGGGATTGTCGGAATAGAGAGCTTCTTAGCCAACTTGGCGATATTTCTCAAAGTTTGAGTTTGACATTTAACAAACGTAACGCAATAAACGTTACACGTTTAATAAAAAAAACATTTAAAAATTGCTTTTTATTAAGATGCTAAATTACACAATGTTTCAGTTATTTGCTGCAATTGTGAGAAAATTTTTATTAAAATTTCCATTATTGATCACAAATGCATAATTTTGCGCCAACTTGGCGGCGAGTAAGCAACGTCAACGTTTTACCCGCATAATTCCCGTTCCCGTAGGAATATGGAGGTAAAATATATCTTATGTTACTCGCTGATAATGTAGCTTTCCATTGGTGAAAGAATTTTTTAAATCGGACCAGAAGTTCCCGAGATTAGCCGGAACAGACAGACAGACAGACAAAAATTTTAAAAATTGATTTTTTGATATAAGTACGGTATATATCTTTAAATGCATTTAGTAAAAATTTGCTAATTTGAAATTACAAACAGACACTTCAATTTTATTTATTTGTATAGATTACAATTAATAAAAATAAGCACGAGATACTGAAACTAAAGTCAATACAAAGAAAACAAAAGCTATTTATGGCAAGTCGCCCGTAGCTGGGTTCGTGAGTCCGAACAGTAGATCGTATTCATATCATCCGAAGTGAGCTATTTTTACTAAAATATTTTTTCATCTGTCTAATAGTCATTATTTTAGTGGGATACTAATTTTTCTGTCATCCTTCGTGAGTGACCGTGGAAAACTAGTAGGCAGGGTTACAAGGTTGTGGCCTGCGTGTCATGAGTTAGAGTCCTAGCGTAGTGGCCTAACGGAGATTACTTGAACTCCTATGCAAAATCAGGTTTTGTTTACCAGGTCCAAATACATACTTAGAATCAGTCAGGCATTGGGCCCCCTGCAGTGCTGTACCCCCTCCCCGCGATTAAGGGGTTGCATGGGTGTTCATTACGCCACTGACCTAGCTACACTGAAAACTCACCACAACGAAGGGCTAAAGCACGTTAAATCTGTCGTGACGTGGAGTGCTCCCGGGGGCGTGATGTGGTACTTTGAAGGGCGGGGGAGGGGTACCAGCTCAAGTATCGTCCTCGTTCACTTAACGATGATTCAAAATTATTACATAGTTACATATTATGGTTAATGGGTAACTTTATTTAGTTGAAAGAAAAATAAGTAAATTTGGCAGAAGACTTCAACCACAATTTCTGTTTTCTATACGTTCAAATTTTTTCATTCTTTTTTTATAAGAAGATAAAGCTACCAGTTAGATCAGAACTATGTGTGTTGGAGACTGCTTTTCAATGTTTATGCGAGTTATCGCCAACACAAATATTGGCGTTATTTTCCGATTCGATAAATTTCTCACAGACCCAATGATAATAAAGTTAATTTATAATGGGGTTTCATCAACTTAACATAAAAATATTGGCAACCAGTGTAAAAAAAACGGCAACGTATTTCCTATGTGTTGTGTTCAGGGCTTTAAACCGGAACTGAACCGAAAATTGGAGGGAAAAAACGTTATTTTGGACGGAATGAAAACTGAAACAGAACCGAAAAAATACCGATTTGTTTTGGTTCGATATATTTACAGTCATTTTGTTACACTGACCAACTTATCGATACTTTCTAAGCCACTTTTTTGTTTCGGTTTCAATCGAAACTACTTGTGGAAGACAGATTTAATTGAACTAGAAGTATATATATATAGGTGATTGAAGACAAGAATGTACATAAAATAAAATTATTCACTCGGATCTGAACCGAAAACAGTTACTTTTGTCGGAGCGATAACTGGAACTGAACTGATATATATATTTTTAATTGAACCGGAGCAAAAAAATTACGGTTCGAAATCCTGGTTGTGCCATAATTAATGTCATAATTCCTCTATACTCTGTTTCACCTCAAGTTGGCAGCATTAGGAAGGGTACGATGACCGAATCACAGCCGCTGCCGGGTTACTGTAGAAGAGTGTGACTAAACGAATAAGTATCACCATATTTGGCGAGTGGAAAAAAAATGCTTGTGAAAAATTTTTTCATTAAAATGGTAGGAGCTGTTTTTTTTTGTTTGATTGTTAAATAGTATATGCCATTTTTTTAATGGAGATATTTAAGGGCTTACGTTTCAATATGTTTAGAAATAATGATTAATAAACCAGCAAAACTTTTCTCGAACAAAATCTCAATAGTTCTCAACATATTGATAGCAATGTTTTTTAAATGAAAAAATACTGTTAAATTGTAATTCATGCTTTCATTAACTTGATTTTTTAAGTGACTTAGGCCACATTCAAAATAAACGGCTCATTTTTCTTTAATTTTTTATTACATCCGTTTATAAAATACAAATTTCTATCTTGTTTTTTAAGAATTAATCGCCTTTTCTCGGTTATTACTATTTTAAATCCGTTTGTAATAATTATTCACATTACATGTATAAATGCCGTTTATGTATGTTAACTTAAAATATACAGAAGCACAAATTTCAGAATCATCATTTACTTCCTTCTGAATTTTGGTTAATGTAGGAATCTCATTTTTTTCGAAAAAAGCCATGAATTTTTCGTCGAATGCACGCAATGTGGAGTCGTCATATTTCTCCAGCCTATTACGCTTGCCTACGGCACCGGGTCGTTTTTTACCAGGAGAATTTACAGCACTTAATGCCTTCTTTTCTTTTTTCATACGAAAAACAGTTCTTTTCGAAACGCCAATCAGTTCAGAAACCTTTTTCACGATTTCTCTGATTGATTCTTGCGGGTTTTCTTCTCGAAGTCAAGAATAAACATTCAATATGTTTTCCGAGCTCCGCTTCAGATAGATTTTCCTCGCTTCGATGGTTGGTGACATTTCTATCTCAGACATTTTTAAAGTGTCAAAAAAAAAACAAGAACAAAGATAGTAGCACGAGATATCAAAATAGTATGTATGAACGATAGCAACAACGCAAAGGGAATGGCGTTGATTTGGCGGGAATGCTTAGGTAACTCCGCCAAGGATGTAATCTTGAAAACCGGTTTTTAGCCAAGTGAAGTTTCATCAAATTGCTATTTTTCAACTGTATTCGTTCACAGGTATTAAGGAATAAATGCTTTTAAGATGTGATTAGCTTAAAATATATCCTTGAAATCACAATTTCGATAATACACGATACTTTTCAACAATTTTCTATGCATTTGCTTTTATTTAAATTCCAAAACAAGTTGGAACTATTTTTCAAGCGGATTGTTACATTTCCTATCCTTCCTAATGCTGCCAACTTTAGGTGAAACAGAGTATAAGCAGTAAGTTAAAGGTTTTACAGAAAGAAAATGATAAACCACCTATTTATATTAGCTTTTGATATAGGCCGGAATGTGTGACGAGATGTATTTGTTTTTGATTGAATGTTCTCTCTCTCTCTGTCTCTATATATATAACAATTAAGTACCATGATGTATACATTTAGATGCCGTTGGAGGAAGTGAGTGAGTGAATATTAACGTCACACTGTCTTAGCAACACGAGGGCTTTTGGTGACGGTCCGCGTAATTTTGAACCATGGTCAAGTGATGCGGATGACACCTGAGCTGGCACCCCCTCTCCTAATTACCATACCACACCAATGGGTTTGGAGGAAGTATTCCAAATTGAAAAGCAAGTTTGGACAAGTTACCTAAAATGTTAAGCTTACGTCGGTCCAAAAATAAAAACAATCCTTATTTGTTACCCTGTACAGAAACCACAAGCATTTATTTTGGAAAAGAGAAACAATACAAAAAGAAAAAAACAGTATTAATGTTTTTTTCACGTGAATTCTCCAGCTTCTTACCAATTTCAGAAATCTTATTTGTAATGATTTCTCCTGAAATGGACTCTAAGTAAAAGACAATAATTCTGTAAGTGATGTGATAAACAATAATACCAGCTATGTGAAAAGCCTATCAACTTTTAAACATATTGTATTGAAAAATGTTTTGAATAATTTATACATTGAAAATGAATTCATCAGTGTGACAAACATTATGATTCGTATTATACGCTATAGAAAGTTATAAGAAATAAGCTATAAAAGAATTATTAAATCGCTTACATATGTCTTAGTAAATTATTTATTCTTTGAGCCCCAAGAATCTGTGCTGTTAGCCATGGGCTTGAAATAGTTACGTTAAAGCGGTATGCTGAAAAAAGTCCTCGAACCCATTATCCTTCAGTTATTACTGTTTTACCACTAGTTTGAATGTTTCCTTATTTTGCAAGAGTTCTAAACATGATTTTTTATGATTTTAGAACTCCTTGAACCCGTTCTATAAGTTTATCATTACTTGATTGCATTAAGGAGTATCATTAACATATTAGTTCGATGAGGTAATACGATCATTAAAGGGAATAACATAAAGTTTTGTATTCTGCATACTTTGTAGTATGAAATTGTACCTAATGATAAACAACATAGATTTGTTTTATGTCTCAAGCTGCTTATCTAATGACCCTATCTGTTGACCACAATAAGCAAATGCAGTTGCCTCGGTAATCCAATTTGTTATTAGTTTCGGTTGTCACATTATTAGAGTTTTTGTACATCTTTGAATTTTTTAAAAAATGATATCAGATGTTTTAAAATATGCCTTTTTTTTCGGACGTAATTGAAGGGTTTGGTCAAAAATATGGTTTCAGAAACATATGTTGTAATATTTTCCAAGACTCTTTTATTGACTAACTGAGCGTTCATAAGTATATGTAATGAAAAATGTCACTGTCAATGGAGTAATTTGCTATACGAAGAGTATTTTACATTTTTTCTACTATTGTGTCTATTATCTTTTAATTTAAGAAATGAAGAAAATTTTAAGAAAGATGCAGAAAACAGCTATAGAAATTATATGTTATAAAGTAAATATAAATGTGGATGCATAAAAATCTATCATAATACTCGGTTCCTACTTTCAATTCAACAAAATGCGTAAATTTAAAAAAAAATAATAATATTAAATAAAAAATGCTGAGTATAAATTATTTGATGGCACGTACGTCTTTTAAAAATTATTTAAGTCTATTCCTCAAACATCATTATATCGAAAAAAAACAAGTTAAAAAATGGTTTAAAAAACACAAAGCAAAAAAAAAAAAAAATCAAGATTTTGCAATAGTTTAAAACATGTTTCGGCTATCGTCCCCCCTTAATGTTTTGCATCATATTTTTAAATAAAACGAGATATACATCTGTTCATAAGTTAAAAAGAATATTTAAAAATTTCGTCAAATTTGATTTTTTTACAAGAGATTCATTTGAATTTCGTTAATAAAATATTCCATTTTTTCATTAAATCAACACATATTTTATGAATAGTGACATAGCATATGTATTTAGAAAAATATTTAAATTGGCAATAGTTGCAAAAATACTATCCATGCTAAATTTTGCAACGTAATAATTTCGTTCGTGTTACTCCTTCATGCTCAAAGCAGCCTTTATTTAATTTCTTTTACATTCAATTTCTAATTAACATAATAATTAAATACTACATAACTACCCTCACTAATATGTGTCATTTGATTTTAAATGTCTTGTTCTTATTTTATTATACTGGGAATGAACCTGAATTTTCGTATTAATGTTGAGGGAAGAAGAATCAACACACATTGTGAAAAATTCATCTTCTATTTAAAAGGTTAACGGCTTCATTCGGAAGCGTGATTTTGCAAAAGCCTATAAATGAATAATTTTTTTGGATGTTTAGTGTTACTTGAACTAGAAAAAAGATATTATATTAACAAAATTTCGAAAAAACTAATCTTATTTAATTTATAGAAAATAACTTAAACAAAAGCATAATTAAAGCTAATAAAACATTGAAATAAAAAAAACCGTACGGTAATTCACACATTTTCATTTTATATATATAAAAAATATTTAAGTGTATTATTTCATTATACTGTGCTATATTTAGATTATTTTATTTTATTTAGATATACAAATATTTCGTTAGAGTTTAGTTCTGGGGATGCATATTCTATTTGCATGATAGAGGCAAAATTTTAAGGACGTTGATGATACAAGAATGTACGAATTTTGGTATGCTTATATATCAGAACGTGTACATAGAACGTCGTTTATCCGAACGTTTATTATCCGGATCGTCAAATATCCGAACCAAAATCCGGATACGTTTTCGAACAGTGCAATGCTCAACAGTTGTTTCTTGTGAGACCAAAAGTGACGGGAGTACCCAAGGTGAGGGATATTTGGGGGATTTCAGCTGTGTGTTTGATTTGGCAAACATCTGCGCGGAATATTAGGTCAGTTTGTTTCCAAGTGAGGGGGTGTATATATGCTCTTTTGTTAAATTTTGCTGATGTATAAACCTGGATGGCATGCGATGCAGATTACTATGGATGTCAAATGCTAAATAATGACGAGATTGTGACTTCCGTGCAAGAAGAATCCGACCCTATCGACGATGAAACGGATGAAGAAGAGGACAACAACAACGAAAGTAACAAATGCTGACGCGTTTGCTGCGTTAGAGACATGTATGGAGTGGTACGAACAACAATCAGAGTGCTGTCCTACTCAACTACTGCAGCTCAAGAGAATCAGAGACCTTGCAGTGAAAAAACGAAGGTGTGCAATGGTACAGCGAGACATAAGGGATTATTTTGCACAATAAAGGTTGTGCTACATTTTGCACCTATTTTGCTTTTTCTTCAAGCTCTTTTCCTGCATAGGATGATTTTCAATATTTGTATAGTGTCCAGTATAATATACTGCATGGATCGCATTCGGTTATCCGAACGGTGTCCGATCCCAATTGATTCGGATAAAGGACGTTCTACTGTATATAGCTAAAACTTTTACACAGAGCCTGAACTAGGACTTATGAAAAATTCCCATTATTTTCAGACCTATTGTAAATTCAAATAATAACGGGTGTTTTTTTTATATATTTTTTTATAAAAATATACATAAAATATATTTTATATATAAATATATTTTTGATCATTAAATTATGAATAAATTCACTTTTAAGTTATTTTTTTCAAAAGTCCTGGTTCAGGCTCTGTAAAAAAAATCTTAACTATACAGGGTGTTTCCAAATTCGACCGACAAATTCAGAGAGGTGATAGTAGGCAGAATGGGGACGACAAATCAACAGAAAATATGGGATCGTTTTAGAGGGATATCAGTTTTAGAGGGAGTAATTCGCACAAAAGCAGTTATGAAATATGTGATGTATAGTGGAACGAAAAGGGGCAATAAGAGTCAAGAAATACTTCTCGCCACTTAATCGAATCACGTTCTTAATATTCCAACTTCTGACTTCTTACACTGTTTACGTTTCACTGCCCATTTACTTCACTTATAATCTATTCACAATTCACTAACTCTCAACCTCGAGAATAAAGTATATATATATAAAACTTAATTTGCATATCACGCTTTCTGCCCTTCGGAGAAGGTTGGTTGAAAATGCTGGCACAAAAAAATTCCCCAGAGGTTAAGGGAAGGACGCGTATAGATCCGTCACAATAGTAGGCAGCATGTGGACGATCAATCAACATAGAACATGGGGTCGTAAACCACGTTTAGTTGGAGTAATTCGAAAAGAATAATCATGAAGGGTGTGATGTATAGTGGAACGAAAAGGGGCAATAAGAGTCAAGAAATATATATTTATTGGACGTAAATAATGTTTATAATAATAACAATGCATCGTAGCTAGATGGTAAAAATGCAATCGGATTTGTTTGAATGCATCCGGCAATTCTTCGTCCATCGGTGTCAGCTGGGCGTGAGTGGTCAAGGTATCGGATCGTGGCTTCATGTCATGAGTTCGAGCCCAATACCACTGAAAACCCACCGTGTAGGGGCGCGATGCACGTTAAATCTGTCAAGAGCTCAAACGTCCTCCCGTCGGTGTGGTATGGTAGTTAGAAGAGGAGGTGGTGCCAGCTCAGGTGTCGACCTCGTCACTTGACTATGATTCAAAATGACGAGGTCAGTCGCCAAAAGCCCTCGTGCAGCTGAGCAGTGCGACTTTAATATTCCCTCCCTCACTCAGCTGTGCCGGACACCGATGCCGTAACTTCGAACAATTCCTGTGACAAATACTTATAGTTGCATTTCTGACCTCGAGTTATGATGCATTGTTCGTATTGTTAACATCCTTTACATCTAATAAATGCATTTCTTACCTCTTATCAACCCTTTTCATTTCACTATACATCACACCCTTCATGATTATTTTTTTCGAATTACTCCAAAGAAACGTGGTTTGCGACCTTATATTCTATGTTGATTTATCGTTCCTATGCTGCTTACTAGTGTGACGGACCTATACGCGTCCTTCCATTAACCTCTGGGGAATTCTTTCGGGCCAGCATTTTCAACCGACCTTCTCCGAAGGGCAGAAAGCGGGATATGCAAATTAAGTTTAATATATGTATTCTTCATTCTCGAGGTTGAGAGTTAGTGAATTGTGAATAGATTATAAGTGAAGTAAATGGGCAGTGAAACGTATACGTAAACAGTGTAAGAAGCCAGAAGTTGGAATATTAAGAACGTGATTCGATTAACTAGCGAAAAGTGTTAAAGTCAACGTGAAAGAAATAGAAGACTGCAAGAGTTCAGGTAAGGTGATCTTAAATCAAGTCAATGTTTAGAAAGTTAAACTAATAGTGCGGTCATTAAATAAGTAAGCTCTGGATAAAGTTATATTAAAGGTACAGTTGCAGGATTGAATATATTTTCCCCAACGCCATCTCGTCTCTCTCCCGTTCTATTACTGATTAAAGTTACCTTGTTTAAGTGTTGTTTGAGTCTGAGTTGAATATAGTAATAAAATAAAAATAATTGAAGTTCATCACAACGTATGGTCATTTAGTTTCTCCCACACCTCTAGCCGTGCGACCGGGCGTAAATTCTTTATACTACCATCCCTCTGAATTTTTCGGTCGAATTCGGCAACATCCTGCACATAGGAAAAATATTAGTATAGAAAGATTTTAATTTCAAATTGCATATAAACCCCGAAATAATACTACATTATACAATTGTGAAAACATTTCCTTGCAATAATAATCTCGACAATCTCCACTTTCCTATATGAACTCACTTTTTGACGGATCCTTACGCGACCTTCACACTATTCCTCTTGAGGAATCTTTGGGTTAGCATTTGCGTTAATTCACTGCCATCCCTCTCAAGAAGAAACCCTGATATGGAGATTAGTTTGTCTATATAAGGTCAGGGTTTTGTAATTGTAAGATAGAAGGAACGGAGAAACTGTTGCGGCGTTTCGAAGGTGAAATTTAATTGATTTTCGCAACTTGAGTTCGGAACGGAATTTTGCCACTCTAATAAATTAGTGAATTGGGAATTTAGAGTCTAAGATAGATTAGGTTAAATTTAGCTGATTAATTGTGCTTGTTCACTTAGTGTTTATTGCTTTCTTTATATCACTCCTATGGCATCCTCTTGTGGTTTAACTTGTGGTTGATTAGTGTGCTTGAATCATAATAAAATAATAATTATTATGGAAGTTTCTGGTCATGCTTTGTTTCCCTACACACCTTTAGGTAGGCAAGACGTTGAGGGAGCGACTTCAGGGGGAAGTTGCTCACAATTTGAAATACCACTCTTTAGCTTGCTAATATCACAGTTCCTTCACAAGGCAAAGTTCTTCAATTGAGCAACCATTAAAATAAATTTTCCTTGGGGTTACTTAAAAACACGAGGGGAACCATCCACATTTGGTACATTTTCATGTGCATTTGCTTTCAGATTTGATTGTTTATTTTCTTAAAATATCTTCTACGCGAATAATAATGCATAAAATATATTTTATTGCATGCACCATTAAAATATTTACACCCGACATTACATTGGCATTTCTAATTTAAAAATAAATAACACTTTCAGCTACTGTTTACGTCTCGCTGAATATTTCATGAAGCAGAACAACCCATCACACCTTGCGACATTGACTTGTAAGCGAAAACGTGTGGGGGGAAAAGTTCAAAAGCTTGACCTGACTTTTATACCCTTTCTGTACTCTTTCAAATCTTATGACCTCTGTTAAGCGGAAATTGACAATGATTAGCATATTTGAATGATTCTGCTGTATATCTCGCACAGCTCAAAAACAAAACACCGAAATATTTAGTCAAGGGTTGGAAAAAATAGCATTCTCTGGTTATAAAAATAATAAATATCCATATTTAAGGGCTTAGAAATAAAAGTTGTGCCTTTTTATTCGTAACTTTATAATTGAGAATGTGAAAGCGCTTGCATGCTCAAATTTTAATGTCTTATTTTTATACGTTGATGTAAAAAATAAGTAATTCTTTATCTTAAGTATTACTTATTATAAGTTACTAAATCTATGCACAAACAAGTATGTTAATAAGTTAAAGCTTATATGCACAGGATACATCCAAATCTTTTAAAATCAATGCTCTGAGCTATGTGGGTTTGTAATAGAAATATAAAGACTTAGGGATAATTATGTTTTAAAAATATTGCTCGTTAAGTTCAACGCAACATAAAGCAATGAAACGAAACATTGACCTACTCTTGGAAAAAATATCGGCCATTGTCAATTAATGAAAAAAAAAATTTTTTTGAAAAGTTTTATTATATTTTTCCTTTTCCTAGTGTATTTCTTTGTTCTATAAGGAGAGAGAAAGAGGTGCTTTTTTATGTGTATCAAGCAGTCGTGGGAAGAAAGCCCATTTATTTATGGAACATCATGTTTTTAAATACAAAATATAGTTATATACATAAAAACCCAATGTATGTACATTGTATAATTATGCTTATGAAGCACCCATATAAACTTTAAGCAATATTTTTAGAAGACGATGAATATATTTTTATAATATATAAGTTATGAAATGAATTGAAAACTACGTTTTTACGATTTCCAGAAAGAAAACTGAAATAGAGTAAATTTTTTAGGGGGGAACTTTGTAACAGATTCTATTCGGGTCCTTTCATAAATCATCTTGGGAAAATACTTCTTAAAGCGGTATCACACGTAAATTTTCCGTGCAATTTTTTGGCCTAACTTTTCGCCGAATCTGAGGGGGAAGGGTTATCGTAAACAAAACGGCATGCTCTGACGTCAGCCGTGCTCTTTCTCCACATTGAAACATTACTCGCTGATTTTTCTGCTTCGAAAACGACCCTCCAATATTATTTCTTTTATTTCGCTCGCGCTTTTGTTTATGGGGGTAAACGGAAATGGAGCATCATTCTGTTTAAAATATTGTACACCATTAAAATATTATACGCCATATCTGATGCGTTTGATGCGAAGCTACCACCATTACCGCCATCTTGTTTATGACGTAGGGTGCCGAAGAACCCCATTGGCTGGAATTTCAAGCAACTTTCATTTAGAGCAACTTTCTCAGCCCACTGGGAAAACGTTGTTCGAAAGCTACTGCTATGGCAACGGAGTAAAAATTACACCAAACGGGTACGTGTGATAAGGCCTTTAAACTGTTGTTTAAAACCACCTTCCATAGAGACAACTGGATTTTGTACAAATTTGAGTGCTATTTATACCCTAGCAACGTGTGTGTTTGAGTTAGGGAAAACGCTATTATTAAAGTCAGATTAGAGAGGGGGAGGGTTCGGAAACCTTGGTGTAAGAGAGAAATTTAGATTGGAATTTAGTCAACACAGGAGAGAGATCTGGTTAAGAAAGGGTTTTTCCGAAATTGAATTGCGAGGCACCATAAAAAAAACTCGCTTTTAAATCATTAGACCTACAGACTTTAAATCTGACAAAGTATTTTTCTTTTGTTGAGGAGAGATCCACTAAGAACGAATTTTGCGATAACCGATTCCCAAAGGATGTTACAAGGATTAAAAGGAAAAAAAATATTTCTGTTTTTGAAATTCAATTCCTGTTCTTTTTAGATCAAGAGGTGGGGAGTGGGTTAGAAGATTGTTTATGAATACAGTCCAAAACTTAATGCTGTTAATTAATCCAAAATTTAATATTCAATAATTTAAGAACACTATATGGTCATACAACAGGACCGACATACCCTAAAATACGGAGGATTAAAGACTAGTCTACACGTAAAATACTCTCTTATTACATGGTGTAAAGGGTCGTTTTCTTTAGTACCGCTATTTTTTATTCACTTTTTAATGTAAAAATATTTTTTACTCTCTATCACTTCATTATTATTGCACTGTTTGCAATATGTTTATTACATAATAAATCAATCTCGAAAAATCGTATCATTTTAAAATAAAATTTAATATTAGGGGAAGAGATCTCTATAAAATCGTCCTTTAGGAGCTTACTAAGGGCATTTTGGAGCGTTACTAAATTTTTTTTTAAATTGTCGCTGTGTTTTCAAAGCATTTTTTCTCAATATGTGATGCTTTCCTATATACCACTCTCGTGCAGGATTGATCAGATTAAAGCAGCATTAAAAAAAACTTAAAATATTTTTAAGGCGTTGTATTCATACTTCTTTTGACATACTTGCATGCTTCATCTAACCTAAATATTAGTTTAAATCGACCCAGACGCTCAAAAGACTATTAATTGTCACCGAAATAGACCAGATTTGTTACAAACATTTTAACATTTAAACAGACCTCCATTGTCTCTTGATAATTGATTAAAAAACTACCATCGCTTCCAATGAATAAGAATACAAACACGTGGATGCTTTCTTTCAGTTCGAAGAAAAATACCTTCTTTCTAAAATTTGCCCGAAGTCAAAGCTTTCTTCACGTTTCGAAAGCGGAAACCAATTTCCCTGGAAATTAGGTATCCTGATTTTTCGACCTGTTCAGCAGCTTTATTGTATCACGTATTCAAACTAAAAAATTAGTTTTTAATATTTTCATGCTTTATTTTAAAATGTGCTCTTTTGACAGGCCTTCCTTTTCTATTTAAACAGCAAGAAGCGATAATTGCAGGGTATGAAAAGCGATAAATAATAATTTTTACCTTTTTATCTGTTTGTTGTGATTAATTGCGCTTTTGGTTTATGAACGAGAAATTGCCGTGAACTTATTTCTATTTCCTGTTCCGTATTAAGAAACCATTAATTATGCATCGTTTTACGGAAAAGTAACTCTTTTGTTTATATAATTGAGAGTAAAATGTTACTAAAATGTTTCGTCATTTCATATCTATTCGAAATTATTCTGATCGTAAGCTAGAGA
The DNA here is from genome assembly GCA_019973975.1 of Trichonephila clavata. NCBI lineage: Eukaryota > Metazoa > Arthropoda > Arachnida > Araneae > Nephilidae > Trichonephila > Trichonephila clavata. The sequence continues at coordinate 233,999 of BMAO01001270.1, forward strand.
TTTTTAAAACTTGTATCGTGACATAATAATGTGTACCATTAATATTTTTTTAAAAAGACCAATAATAACAGTTTATTACTGATCATTAAAAATATAAGAATAAAAGACATAAATTTACTAACAAAGTTATGTACAAACACGATAAGAACGCATAAAATCGCCAAGCCGATTCATGCATTCGTCACATAATTGAACTAAAGTCCCAATATTGTTTTCGAAGAAGGTTGCTGCTATTATTCTGAAGCTCCTCACTGGTTCGGTAACTTTGGCCTCCAAGCCATTTCTTCAGCTTATGAACAGAGAAAAGTCTTGGTGCTAAGTCGAGGCTATACGCCCGGTGGTCAGATATATTCCATTTAAACTGCTCCAGAAGCTGTTGGATAACAGCAGGATTTATTGGGTTTCCCCGAGAGTAACTTCACACTTCACAGATCTCAAATTAAAAGAATAAGCATAAGCAAAAATTTTACTTGCTTTTTTTACCTTAAAGATTTGGCTATTTATCGCCAAAACTATTTTCGTTGCTAAGGTGGAGTTTAACTGTATTTTCACCGGAGATATTACCTATTTTGGAATAGTTTTAATAGACAAGACAATAAAATTTATATATATAAAATGGAATCCGAATATTGTATTAACTTAATGCAAGGGATTATGAAATCGAAATAAATATTATAAATATTTAATGTTTTAAAATAAACAAAATTGTCATTATGTTTAATGTCAGCTGCTTTTTGTCTCTAACCTCTAACATTGTAAACGAAATATTTCTGTAGGAATTGCACATACACTATTTTAAAGAAGCTCCGTTTCTCCGTAAAAGATTTAATTTTTTCACATTTTTAAAATACCGTTTATTTTGATGTGCGAATATTAACTGTTAATAACGGAGTCTTATGAAACTGAATAATGTTCGATTCAATTTCTTTTGCAAGATGGGGAATCCGGTAAAACGGATATGTGCTACAGTTCTTGGTAAGAAACGGAATACAGATAATAATAGTTTGAAAAAATCAAATGACCTTTAAAATGGCCTCAATAAACTTGGGGAAAATTTAAAATTCCTTCAAAAGGCGTAAAAGTAACATTAAAAAATTATGTTTTTCTCAACACATAATAACAGGTCAAACTAGGAGACAAACAAATCGACCTGAAAATTTTTTTTATTATAATTAACTCTATTGAAAATTCTCTCTCTCTCTCTCTGCAAGTAGTTTTAAAAAACCTTGAAATTTGTTAAAATGACCAAAAATACTTTGAAGATTATAAAAATAACAGAAGAAGAATCAAAATTTGAAAAAAATAACCTAAATACAGGAAAAACTGCGAAAAACTACATCGAATTATTTTTTTTAAAAAAATAGGTGGCAACACAATTAAGATTCCTGTGCGTTGTATAAAAATGCCTGTGATTTTTCTGTTAAAAGATGCCACGCTGTCAAAATCCGGGCTGATAATAACGTCTTGAATTTCCATTAAATAAAAGCCTCTTTTCTAAAAAAGACAATTAAAAATTCTATCAAAGTCATGTTCCACTTTCTTTTACATTAATGAATTTTCCTAATGCAGAAGTAATATTTGTGGTACGGAAAGTGGCTTATGGGGTTAAGTACGATCGAAAGATAAAAAAAAAATTTAATGAATGAAATTTTAAGTTCCCTATTGTTAAAACGCGACCTCGAAATTAAAGGTTAGGCCATTTCACACGCCTAGCGTGTGTGTGTTCGAAACATTCCTGTTTCTCTCAGGAAAAAAGATGAAACATTTTCTTTCACAGCAGTCAATATTTTGAATGTTCATGTTCCAGTTGTAATTTTTCATTACAGTTGCGTAACGTCCTTGAGTACCTGTGCTGTGGAACATGTTTGTGGATTAATGCTTCTACAGAAACTACATGAAAACTAGTCTACTTATCATTTATAAATGTCACATAACTGTATGAGGGATTACACCAGAAGTGAGGACCCCGCGGCCTCCATGAGTTTCTTGTGCGGCCTTCATAAAAACTAGCACTTCTATTAATTAATATTTAATTATATATATTTCAACAGTTTTCCAATTAATGGAATTAAATAAAGAACTGCATGAATGTATGTTTCGATGACTGCTCGTGGGAATAGCCAATTGTGCATTTCATATGTTAGAATGCCACCGAGTACAACATGGCAAAACTACCACACATGCTCATGTAGAGGAACAATTAAGGCTTCCCATTATGAAGATTGATCCAAATATTATATGTATGCTAGCTGATATACCCATTCTTCGCACAAGGTGAATTGAAAAATTAAAGGATAAAAAAATTTGTAATGAACAAAAAAAAGCTCTTTGGATATCTCAGCTGAACACAAAAAACCAGATTTGTTAAATTTTAAGTCTGTAGATCTAACAGATAAAGAGGATTTTTTTTATTTATAACGCCCCGTAACTTTCTTGTGGGTCGATTTTCGAAAAAATACCTTCCTAAGCTGATCTCTGCTGAGCAAAAGTAACACATTGTTTCAAATATTGTGTAATGAACGCTCAAAATAGTGCAAATAATTTATATCTGGATGTGTAAACGTTAATATTACTTTCTGTTTCATTTATTTTATGTTTAAATTGTAATATTCGCTAGCAACGCCCTTCCTTACGTTATAATGGCGATTCAAATTAAACATAACAAAATGTTGGCGATAGAGCCAAGTTGGCATCATTTTTGGTGACCCTGTTGGTAACTTGGCGATGGATTGAATGGTGGAGAAGTTGATATGCTATAGCACCACCTGGTGTCGCACTACATTACAAAGGATTGCCCAAAACCCTTTTCCAAAAAAGAACATATCTATTTGCCAATTTTCATAGTGATCGGTTAATAATAAAATCGTTAAAAAAAAGCGTGCATTGAAATAAATTATCAATTTTTATTGTATTTATGGTTCACTATTTTGGCGATAATGGCTTAGTAAATAGGTCGCGAGGTTTTTTGTATACGTGATTATATACGAATAACTCTAACGGTTTTTACAGCGCACTCCAGAATAGCTTGCAGATGGCAGAATTTTTTCCTACTCTTACTTCACATTTATCGTTATATTTTGGACACTTCACATAATATCTGTGCAAATTATAGTGTTATTCTGATGTATAAGCTATATTATTGTAAAGTTTCATTAGAATACATTCAGTTGTTTTTGCGTGAAATAGTAACAAACATCCATACATTCATACTTTGGCGTTTATAAAATTATTAAGGATATATGCTTACATAAATAAAAATACCAACAGTGAAATATAGAAAGATACAACAATATCTAAGAATTTAATAAATTTATAGAAAAATAATAATCCATGATGAATGTTATAACAATTTTTTACCTTTATGTGAATCCAAAAATATTATTTTGTTGTAACTTTTTATGTCAAATAATAAATAAGGATTTAGTTTCTTTTAATAATATTTCTATATAATGCACACAATTGTCACAGCTATACGAAAACTATAATAATATAAAAGTCGCATTTATAGGTACCTCTACCTATGCGGCCTTTTTATTACTACTTAATTTACATACAGATGCTAAGTCCCTTATCTCTGAATTATACTGTATTAAAAGTAGATTGAATTGTGAATAAAAACTATTATTTTTATAAAGGCATTTATTGCAATTTTTCCCTTAAAGCAGAGGGGGGGGGGCAACTGTTTTGGATCGAGCGCCAGATTGTGGAAATTAACAACACTTATTTTATTTATTTATCCAATGCCCGCTCTTGGCTTCTTGACCATTTGACGCCGAGTTTCCCAGTAGAGTCTTACTATGTCGTCAGTTGCGTATTCATCGAGTCCTGTGCATTTGAGCAGGTGGTTTCCATCAATTCTGGCATGGCCGTAAAGTGAGCAGGCCCAAATAGTGAAAGTGGGCACCCAAAAAGTCATGTCCGGTGGTTAGGCAAAAGAGGGCAACAGCCTCGGCTGTCTCCAGGTGCCTCGGGATTGGACCCATAATGGCCAGAATTTCACAAGCCTTTCCAAAGATCTTGGTTTCTTAGGTCACGGTAGTATAATTGTCGATGAATGTAGAAATAATGCTCTTTGATCTTCTGAGAGTCAAGCGGACTTTCAGTAGATGACTCGGCTCCTTGCTTGGCTTTTTGGTCGGCCCTCTCATTGCCGGGGATCCCAACATGGCTTGGGACCCACTGTAAGGCCACAGTCCAGCCGTATGAGATTAGCTCCGCAATTTTAGTTCGGCACAGAATTGCGTTAAGGCAGTCAGTTGATGTATTGCTGCTTTAAGCTAAGCTTGGGAGTCTATGAAGACAACTTTTGCAGGAGCTAGGCCAGCAGCTAGTAATTGCATTGCAGCTTCACAGACAGCCAAGATTTGACATCGTACGTTATAATACTGCAGGGCCTCTCATTTTTAAAATGATTGCATTCATTAGTTAACTTTGCATCTCAGAAAAGGTGCACCATATAAAAATCAATAAACATAAATTAAATAAAATAGTAGCTGGTTATATTCAATTTGTTTACTGTGCAGGTTCCATATCATCTGTAGTTCGAAGAACATTTAACGAGACAAAAGTAACTTCTGTCACACTTTCTTTCAAATTCTTTGAAATCAGGAGTGATATTGATTGTTTAAATTCTCATTACAGCCTACAAGTTTATGCCACCAAACTTGCATCGATGTTTATTTTTGTTGATATTTATGCAAGAAAAACTTTTCTCACAAATATATGTTTCCCTATATGTAGAGAACATTTTCTGTCTATTTAGTTTTCTGACTGTCTTGACCGGCCACAAAAAAAAAAAAAAACTCTAAAAGCCACATATGCTCACTGGCCACTGTTGCTCATCCAATTCCCCAGCGAATTTCTTCACGCATGAACATTTTTCAACGAAGATTTTTAGAAGCCATAGCTATAAGCATTTCTTACACTCTGTGATCTTACTGCAAGTCAGCAGAGTGCAAACTACAGATTTTCAGGTGCTGTATCCATATCAGCAGTAATGGGATAAAAGGCAAATTGAATTTAGCAAGAAATTTAGTGAGAAATTTCGATTCAAGGTGGATTTCCAGACAGTCTTGGTAGCCCGCAAAGACACTCTTAGTGGCCGCATGTGTCCCTCGGGCCGCTACTTGCTCACCCCTGCCTGAAAGAGCTTCTGTATAATTTTGTATGTTTTATTATTTCCACATCCTATATATGTTAGTTTGAAACTTAAGAATAAATTTTTATTAGCATTTCGAGAGTTACATTGTGAAAAAATTCGAAAATCAAGCAAAGTCTTTTTTCTTACAATGTAATTTAGAACCATTTCTATTTTTTTAAGGTTGTCTTTCTCTAATATCAAAAAACCGTAACTCATGCCTTCGGTATTTTTTTTTATATTAACGAAAATATATTAGTATATATAAAGCATAAGGCATTTCTTTGTGCAGTAGCATGCAAATTAGAACTGCATGTTTTTAAACTTTTCCATCAGTTGTAGTTTAAATTATTACTACTTTTGTGATAACACAAATTCTAACGCTTTAAATGTGCAAATTTTATTCATAAGTTGAAAGTAACAAGTGACTCCAAAAAACAGTGGTGTCATAGCCTTCCATAAAAGTCTCTGCTGCAATGCACAGTCATTATTTCGTGGGGTTGTCGCCATTTCATTTCACAGCTGTCACTTTCGTCTCTGCCGTCATCCTTGAAAGATAACTAATAAGAGGAGAGACTGAAAATGTATTTCTAATTGGGGTTTTTGGTATGTATTCAGGGGCGTAGCTACAGCCGTATCGATGATACGGGGCCCACACGCTATAGGAGTCCGAACAAACGTAAACAAAAACTCGTGAATTGTTAAGGGGCACCCAGAAAGTACCCCCATGGGATTTTGATACACTCAAAACGCCAGTGTATGCATTATATTAATATTTTGAACAGAGAATATATTTCAAAACTAATTGGATAGTGCAATATATTCTAAAAGTTATAAGATATAGGAATTTGTTACCAGATCACAAAATTAATATGCACTGGGATTTATTTTTTAAATAATATCTTAGCACATTTTTAATTTTATAATGCATATTTCTCTTAAATGTTAAAGAAATGTTTTTCTCTTTGAAGTCAAAAATCTGTGTTATTGCGACTAAATCATAGGAGACAAAATAAGTGGAACAAACACATTACAATATAAAAAGTGACGAACTGAAATGGAATTATCCAAATTTGATGGACCTTACGATATAATATACAAATGATTAACTTTAGATGGTCAGTTACTGAGATAACTGGAACTTTAACACATTGCAACCGTACATTTGGACGGTGTATTAAAAAGAGGACATTCCACTGCTAAGGAATAAATTCTTTGTAAATGTAGTTCTATCTACCCTCGTGGACTGAACTAATACGTTACAGACGTATTCGCGAACTGTACAAGCATATGTCACCTTAAGAGAGAGGACGTAAAGAAAACAAGGTAGTCAAATCGCAGAGTCGCCTTACATTTGGGTCAGAGTAATGTTGTCATTCGATAATGTTGGCAGGAATCTGCGAACCATGGTCCCGCAGACCATCATGAGAACAGAAGTCGATCGAAAGTGACAATAGAACCCAAGGGCATAAAACGTTCCATCGGCGCTCACAGCCCATACTGCGTCCTTTTCAATGATCGACGTATCTCACCATTGACAGCAGTGACCTTAAAACGCGATATACAAAAAGGGGGCTTAAATCATAGAGATTATTACTCTAACTGCCCCATACAGTTGCACACTTTCAGGCAATGAGTCCTGCTTTGAACTGAACCCTGATGATCATCGAAGACATCACTGAAGATTCCTTGTACAATGGTGGATTACTCACCTGACTGTCGTCTTTCAAACAACACGACAACAAGAATTTACAGGTGGTAATCAAAATAATGGAAACACCTAAGATTTATAAGGAATCCTTTATTGATATGGTGTAGGACCACCTTTGGCATATAGTACATTTTGGATTCACCTAGGAATCGATTCATACAAGTGCTGAATAGTATTTAGATGAATATGTACCTTTCTTTATTGAGATATTGTGAAAGTTCTGGGAGAGATTCCGTTGGGGGATTTCGTACTGAATGCTCTAAAATAGACCATACCAGTTCAACTACATGAGGTTGGGTGACTATGCGAGACAAAGTGGATGCTTATCTTCTTCCTCGTGCTCATGAAGCCATTATTGGGCGTCCCGCTGCATGGAAAAGTGCATTTTTATCCTGTAAAATTCCATTTCTTGCATCTACCTACTCCTGCTAATCAAGTCAGCAAAATTTTCTCTTTACTTCTCCATATTCTTTTCAAGGATACCATTGGTCCGTTAAAACACCATGACTGGGCTGCCCATATCATGACAAATGCACCTCCATGCTTGACAGTTGGAAGGAGGCAATCACTATCATGCGCTTGTGCAGGAGTCCTCCAAACGTGTACCGATTCGATTGCAGGGAAAAGTGTGAAAGACGATTCGTCAGACCATATTACTTTCTTCTATTTATTAATCGGCCAGGTTTTGTGAGTGTAACACCACTGTAACATCTGTGACAAAGGGCTTGGGAATTGCTGCTCTGCCGTAAATGTTCTGTTATAATGAAGGGGCCTTCTAACAATATTCATTGACACTGGAGAATCCAGATGCTGATTGAACTCTGCAGTCACTTTTGCTACTGTTGTTCGCTTTTTAGACATAACAACCCGCTTCAATACCCGTCGATCTTTTTCACTGAGCTTCTCTTTCCGTCCACAATTTTACTTTGGAAAGTCCACAATTTTACTTATTTGTCTTGCCACGCTGTGCGTACGCTGTCGTGACTTTATGAGACTGTAGCTCTAGAAAGGCCAAAATTTTGAATGTTTCGGTCACAGTTGCTCCAGTTAGACGGGCTTCTACAATTTGGCCTCTTTGAAAATCTGAAAGGTCCGATATTTTACGCTTTTAAAAAAATCCATGATATATGAACTTCAACAAAGCTACCACATACTACCAGAATATATACAATTCTTAGTTATAAAAAAACTTGCAGCTATTATCATTTTTAATTTTTACGAAGCGCTTTCAAAAATGTCACTTTTATTCATAGGTGCTTCCATTATTTTGTTAACCCCCTGTATACATGCAGTGATATATCATTTAATAGTGTATAATATATTGAGAAAAATAAATTCGAGTTTAAATACATAGTATATTAAAATAGGCTGTTCTGCTAGACGTAAGTTGAACGAAATTTATTTTCCCTTTATTTTTATATCTGGCAGAGTATTTGTTCTGTTTTAGTCTCATTTATTGGTATCGAATTATATTATCTGCTTAGATGTTTTCGTTGACAACATTGATTTATTTTCGATTTGGCTAATTTTTTATTGATTTTGTTTACTGATTTATTATTGATTTAAATTTTATTAAAGGTCTTGGGTTAGCCTAATGGTTAGAGCATCGGACTCCAGACCGGAAAGCCTGGGTTCAATGCCCGATGCCCCCAAATACCCTTCGAGTACACGCTCTTAAATCAGTGGGTACGAATGGCGGATTAAGTTTATATATCGTGTTGTACCGAGCAAAATCGAACTGTCACCTTCATGGGGCTCAAAGCTTAGTCTAACGACAGGCATAAAATTCTAGCCCTTATTCACGATGAATTTCGTGGACCTTGATCTGATGTTACTGTCAATCAGGTGGCAGAAGCAACAACACAACAACAACAAATTTTATTAAAGAAAATAAATTTCCACTCTTAAGTTTTTTGATTTCCTCTTATAATTCTTTCATTTTTCTTTCAACAATCTTTCTTCCCTTCCTATGTATGCAGCACAAAAGTAGAAAATTATTTCAGTTATAAAATTCTGCTTAATAAAATTACTTATTTTACTTTTATTTTATAGATTTCGTCTTTCTATTCATTCAAAGCGAATATCGCATTCAAGCAACATTTCTATTCAAAACCTTTTCATGTTAAATTTACTTCTCCTTAGAAAAACAAATTTACTAAAAATAAAAAGAAATCATTGTTAAATTTTATTCCATAGCAAAAAGGGCTCATAATTGTTTTCAATCAGTAATTTGGTGTAAAACTGTTTACATTGTAAATAAGATTTATGTAGTTATCTAAACTTATCCTAGACCAATAAAGAGAGCCGCTTTCAATACAGAAAACATATGTTTCTTACAAACCTCTAAATAAACGTGAAATAACACAGAAAACTCGTTTATAGGATACGCGTTGCAAATACAACCAATTAAATATTTCGTACTTAATAGCAACTATCTTCATCCTTAAAAAAATGCTTTTTTTTTTTCTACACTCACTTATTTGATGGTCTTTGAGTTTTATTTCCCAATAAAATGTTATTTTACAACAGAAAACAAATATAAACGACTAGCAGTTAAATACCGGCACATTATTGCAAGATTAGAGAGTGACTTTTTGTAGCGTTTTTATTGTGAAAAGAAACAATTTTTTTTAATACTTGACGAAGGGTTCCAAAGAGTTTAATTTAACTACTTTTCAGTCTTTTTGGTGGATTAAGTTTATTATACTGTAACAAAGATAATTTACAGTAAATCTTGGTTACTATCTCTTACATTGGTTTAAAAAAAAGGTTAAAAAAAGTAAAAGAAATTTACGGAATTGTACGTTCGATTTTTACTGTGACCCGAAAATATTTACATTCAACTGTTTGAAAACAAAGCAAATAAAATATTAAATATTTTTTAAAAAAATAGTGTACTAAAACATTGTAAATGCTTTTAAAGATCAATAGCAAAAAAAATTAATATTTAACCGCTAACATTTAAAATAAATTATCTAATTTTTTGAAAAATGAAAAATATAAGTGAATTTTAGTAATTTTTTCTAAAAACTTTAAGGCTAGGGGAGAAAGGTAATAAACTTTTATCAATAAAAGTATTACTAAAAAAAATTACATATACTTTTATCTCATAATTGTGCTAAAGTTTTAAAGTCTTCTTAAAATATAAAAGTTTTAGAACTGTTAGAAGAAGTATTATAAAAAATGTGGCATATTTATGATAATTATACTGAAGTAATCGGCCATAACTCCAAAAAATATTTTAATATGGTAAATAATATTTTAGTGCTTTCACTAGAAAGTGATATAAATATCCAAGTTCAAAAAATTCGTTAGAAATCTAATTTATAAAATTCTTGTGTCACAGTGTTTGTAACCAAACTGCTGCGAAACGGCTGGGCCGATTCTTATGAAATTTTGTGCGTATATTCAGGAGGTCTGAGAATAGGACGTAAACTATTTTCCATTCCGATATTTCAATTAATTAAAAAGATTTTTATTTAAAATCTTAAAACGCGTAATTGTTTTACTCCTGTGTGCTGTTTATTTCGCTTGGCGTCGAAAATCGGTTTTAAGCCAGATGTGTGACTTTTCTCTGTTCCACCGTCCAAATCCTCCTGCTCATGGGTTACGCTATCAAAAGGAATGTCTATAACAAATCAAAATTCACCAAATTTGACAAGTGAAAATTTATTTATTTTTTCCATTTTTTGTACTTGTCTTTTAATTCAAAAATTCATATATTGCATCCGTTTATAAAACAAAAATATCAAACATTTGTGAAAAACTTAATCGCTTTTACTTCTTTATCATTATTTCAAGCAAGTGAAACGGCTAGACTGATTCTTATGAAATTTTGTGCATATATTCAGTAGGTTTGATAATGGTAATGGTCGCTAACATGGTCGCCTAAAATGATGCCAACTGGCTCTATCACCAAGATTTTGCCAAGTTTCCATTTAATTGTCATTATAATGTAAGGAACAGCATTGCTTGTGAATATTCCAATTTTAACATAAAATAAATACAACATAGAGTGATATAAACGTATTACATATACAAGATATAAATTATTTACACTATTTTAGGAATTAATTACACAAAATTCGTAACCATATGTTTTATAAAGTGAAAAGATTGCTCTATTCAATAAAATAAAAAACCCAAAATGTGCATCTCGATTAAAATTAGTCATTTCAACGTGTTCGGATATCTTAAACAAACGTTTGTAAACATCAAATTGTCTCATATGTACAAGTTTAATCCTTGTCTTTTTAGTACTCATACTGCTTAAATGACTTGACAAATACTGTGAATAAAAAAAGGATATTTCAGGAAATAAATATACGATTCACCGATATAAATGCTGAGGTATTTGTTTCCGCCTTCGTAGTTATCTAGAATTGCTGAATAATAGTGCTATTGAAGCTGTAATTCGTAGTTTGGGGCTGACTTAATAGGTACTTGTAAAGTAAACTTCGAAATTTTAGAACCGTAGAGTCATTACATTCTACAAGCTTTTGTAAATTAATTCGTGGTAAGAATAATTTCAAGCACCATATTATTCTTTGTTATTCTTAATGGTAGACATTACTGTACATGCCATTTTATTTTTGATAAAATATTTTGCTAATGTCCTAATGAATATTTGATGGTTATATTTAGCTTTAATTTCGTAGACATTTAAGTAATTATTTGAAGCAAATGTGATAATAGCTTTTATAGTTAGGAATTAATATGTTTAAAGTTGTTTTATTATATTTTTATTTGCTTATAATTTTTAAGGGAGTTATTTCCTGCAGCATTTTCTCTAGCTACTCAATGTTAAAAATGTCTAACAATAAGAAACTTTTTAATTAAAAAAAATCACTGACCTTACAGTTATTCATCTCTTCCTGTATGTTCGTTATTTTATGAGTACATCTTTTAAAAATTTCCTTTTTTTCAAAAAATTCTGTAAATATTGATCTGAATTACAGATGAATTATAGGAATGTGTGTGTGTGCGCGCGCGTGTGTGTGTGTGTGTGCCTAGAAATATTACTTAAATACTAAACCTAGAAATATTACTTAAATAAATTTTTGACAAATATATATATATCTGATTAAAGTATTAATTTATGTAAAAAGTTTCAAAATTGTAAAATAAGTAGTTTATTCAAAAATGTTCCTTTTGTGCTGTAATTTATACTTATAAGAAAACGCAATTTTAAGTAAAAACTTCCCATTATAACAAATGTGCGTTAGAAACCTAAATTAGGTTGCTAAAAATGCTTCTAATTTAGCTAAAACAAAAATTTGAGCTGCATTAAAATCAGAATCAATTGTAGTTTTTCTTATTAGCGCATTTTTCACGCAGTGTAAAAAAAGCGCTATTAGGACGCAAATTTCGTCCTCGTCTTTGTCTTCGTTCCATATTTTGTCGTACCTTTTTCTCAGCCAATAATTAACCAATTGACCTCGGGTTTTCGGCATTTGGTCGCATTTGTGCCCTAGATGAGACAAATCATATTTAAATTTAATAATTTTAAAAAAAATTTTTAAATTTTTTAAATTTTTTTTAAGTACAGTACACTACTTTCTGTTAGTAAAAAGTTCATTAGTTGCATTATTGTAAAATACAACATGCGAAAAACGCGCTAAAATTACTTGACCATGCCAATGATTGATATCTTGTTTTTTAATTAAAAGTGAAAAATAGATTTTTTGAACAATTTTTCTGAAGTGGCCCTCTTCCTATAATTAAATATCTCAGTGGCAACCCAGACGGTTAAGTGGTAAGTGACGCTGACTGCTAAGCTGTAGAGTGTGGGTTCGAATCCAGGAGAAGGAATGGATGTTCTTAAACGTATAGTACCTGTGTGGCAAGTGGGCATTCTAAAAATATTCATCTAGACATATGTTCTTTCGAAAAGTTGGTGGAAGGGGAAAAGAATTGGTAAACACCCTGCTCACCCCTAGGGTTTCTCCTTCAAATTTGGGATGGAACGGATAAAAAGTTATTGTCTCCTACAAAGTGTTCAAAGCTGCGACTAACAACCGATATAAACTAGGTCTCTTGCAACAATGAATTTCGTGGGTTTCGATCTGACATCAAAAGCAACAAATATGTCAGTGACGCAATTATTTATTTTGAGAATAACATCAGACCTCCACACACACACACACATTCTCAGGAATAGTAATCCAATCATCTAATCGATACACTAACACGAACTCAGTCTAGTTGCCAATCCCTGTCCAACACTATTCGAAACCGTGACTTGCCAACCGTGATCGTCTTGTTCGCAAACACCTGTCCCTTTGAATTTCACGGCTTTCTCAACCCCGGCGCAATCACCTTGCACTTGGAATATCTTGATGAGAGATTCGTGGATATCTTAACTAGTTTATGTGAAGATCATCAATTTTGTTAAGGATGCGATCCGTTGTTGATGGATTAGCGAGTTTTGGCCTGTTTTGAATTAAGCTATTTCGATTAGAAGGAATTCGTTAATTTTAATTTTAGCGTGTTGAATAGATTGAGATCAGCGGGATCAAAATGTTGCACTTAACTCGTCCTTTTATTTAGTACAGTTTTAATCACTTAATCACGCGGCTACACTGTTTCAGTAATACAAAAGAAAAAGGAAATTATAATAAAAAAAACGTTTGGATCAAATTAATGCTTTTATAATTAAATTTATGAGGAAAACCATTCTCTTGGTGGTAAATGTTCCTCTTTTTTTTTTTTTTTTTTTTTTTTTGTCAATCAATACTTTCTATTTTTTTTCTACAATCAACTTGAGTCTGAAGTATATATATATATATATATATATGAATATGATAACATTAGTATAGATTCTTGTTACTTTTTTAGATACATAGATGACTTAATCATCTTTAGTAATATAGTAAATTTTGTGCCTAGTTTTAAATATTATCCCCTATATCTGAAATTATTAAAAACCAATTATAATAAAGACTCTGCAAACTTTTTAGACCTACAATTAATTGTTAAGAATAATATACTAATTAGTAATATTTTTGATAAAAGAGACTCTTTTGATTTTAACATTATTAAAATGCCTTTTTGGGAAAGTAACCTACATCTCTCTCTCTCTCTCTCTCTATCTATTTTTAGAAATATCATCTTAAATTTTATAAAAGAAATAACGATTTAGTCACAGATAATGATGTTAAGCAAAATAATTTTAAGCTATTCCGCAATAATTGCTTGGAATACAACTATCCAAGTAACTTCATTTTTAAATATATGTCTAAATTATCTCTCTAATTCTCCTTTTCAAAGTTTAAGCATTATTTTTTTTTTCCTCTTTCTGTTTTTTATTATTTTCACTTTGTTTTAGTTTGCTTTGTTTAACTACAAAAAAAACTATCCAGGTGGCGCCACTAATTTTTGCATCTGGCTTTATCAACCTAACACGTCATTTTTAACGATCATTTAGCGTAATGTTCTCGTACGTACAGTTCTTTTTTTCCGCTCTCCGGTTATTTGCATTTTTTCATGTAAGTTTTTGCTTCATTATTCCTTTTCAAAATTATTTTTATTTTTATTTTGTTAGGATTCATTTCCTTTCATATTTTCTATTATTTTTATTTTATTTTTCTTTTGGTTGCAAATTACACGTGGTTGGTTTTAGGCCTAACTTTTCAATATTGGTATGTTTTTCTGTTATGTATAAAATTTCTGCTGAACGGGGGAAGGTAGGATCCATAAAATATATTTAACCCTAATTTTGCTGGTCCTAATTCAGCAACAGCTCTAGAAATCATAACAGGTCTTCATTTTAGTCTATTGACTCTTTTGGCTTCTTACATTTTAAAGTTCTAATTCTGTTCCATGTTATACATACGCTTAGTTAATTCTTCTATAATAGACTCTTCCATTATTTTTAAAGTGTGTTTCTTTAAATCTGGTTTGAATCTTCTAGCTTTGTTAGTGATATTATTTTGTATTATCAATTTTATTATGCCATGTATTTCTTTCATTTTATGTTACTATATATATATATATATATATATATATATATATTCGATGACCTTAATGTAACGAATTTCGTGATTTAACGAACTTTTATTTCACCCCAATTAAAATTAAATCAGAAACTCCTATTTAACGAATAATATACCACGAATTAACGAATTCTTTCAACCGCCTGAAAAAAATTTATTAGTTTAAATTTAGAAAAAAGTTGAATTTCTCTTCAAATGACATCCCCTTTTGTTGAGGAGCGATACATGTTGATGTTTAAACATCCTCCCGTTGGTGTGATGTGGGAGTTAAGAAACGGGGAGTGCCAGCTTAGGTGTCGTTTTCATTACTTAACAATGGTGCAAAATGCCGATGTTCGTCGCCAAAAGCCCTCGTGTATAGCTGAATAGTACAACGTTAATATTCACTCACTCACTCGAATTAAACTGTTATCAATATATGTTTTATTTATTGAACATGTACTTATGTTGCTATATTAAAAGTAGATGTGTAACGCATGGTATAGTTCCAAGACCGAAATGTAGGTGCCGCCATTACAGTATTGTCTTGGAACGGAAGTGTGACTGTACGAAACACTAGTATCGTCAGAGAGAGTTTGGATCTGGACAAGCGTGTGTCCCCATTTTCGATGTCCAATCCTGGACTATGTAAACTTTACTTATTTTCACTTATTTTCTCTAAATGTTTGTCTTGTAATTGTCTAAGTGTCTGTTCTTTGTACCTGTGCTATCTTGTATCATTAAATATATTAATTTACCCCGAGATTCTATTAATTACTTTTGGTTACCCCAAGTAATGACGTAAGAGGCAGTTACAATTGGCGCCCAAACGACGGCCCGACCCCGGCTCTCTCTCGCTTTTTCCCCCCACAGCCTTAGGGGTGGAAGGGTTTGTCATCCGGACAATAAGAGGCAGATACAATTGGCGCCTAAACGTCGGCCCGACCCCAGCTCTCTCTCGCTTTTTTCCCCCACAGCCTTAGGGGTGGAAGTGTTTGTCATCCCGACAATAAAAGGATTCGCACCCTGCGAATGAATATTTTCATCTAGAAAACCTGTTAACAGATAAGTGTTGTTTATTCTAAAATTACCAGGCTCTGTTATTGTGTGTGTGTATAAGATTATTATTATTATTCGTAGTATATATTGTGTGTTACAGGAAAATAACATAATTGAATTTAAAGTTGATATTCATTCGTCAGTTTTCCTAATCTTTTGAAAACGAAAGTTTCATTCTATCGGTTGATCTGATTAAAGTTATTTGAAGGTTAATTATTTATGAGTGCATATTTTCTTCCTAATTAAGAATTTTATGCTAATAACACGTATATGGTTTTGTTATCAAGAAATTATAGCAATTCTTATAATAATTTT
Organism: Trichonephila clavata; assembly: GCA_019973975.1. NCBI lineage: Eukaryota > Metazoa > Arthropoda > Arachnida > Araneae > Nephilidae > Trichonephila > Trichonephila clavata. Next base: position 250,194 of record BMAO01001270.1, read on the forward strand.
TTGTCTGTTCTTTTTATGCCTAACATAAAAATAATTCTTTTGAAAGTATATGATTGATTACGAAGTATTACTATATAACATTTGAAACCTTGTATGTTATTGATAAAGTATTTACATTTCTATTTTTTTAAAAATTTTTGGAAAATATTTTCAAGTACTTCTACTAAGTGTAAACAAGTTTGTACTATTGATAACTTCAGAGTGAATGAACGGTATTTCTATTGAAACGTATTTGAATTGTTTTATAAATCCATTTCATGTTAACTGCTGAAACTTCTTTTGATTAATAATGAATATTATATAATTATTATTATTTTGGTTTTGATGTACTTAAGTAGAAGATAGTTAATATTGAAGAATTTGTTTTATTTTAATCTCATTAATATTGATTTTTAAATTAATTATCACATTTGAAATTAGAGAATTTTATTGTCATTCATCAAGTTTGCATTATAGTATAGAGTATTTTTTATATGTAAAGAAATTTTCAGATACATCAGTATTGTTTAACTATAATATTTCTAAAGTGTTTTCTGATCATTTTTATGATATATGTATTTTTTTTTGGCTAAAACTTTGAAAAAGTTTTTTACTTTGATTATGTATTAAAAATGATAAAAACGAAAATATTTTTATTTTTCCTTTTTGTGATTCATGAAATTTTTTGAATTGTATATTGTAAGAAAGTAAGATATTATTTTTTTGTGGCATAATACTGTACTATTATTCTGTTAGTAGTATTTTGTCAAATTTAATTTTGGTCTGTTTATATATAAAATTTAAAAATCAAAGTTTAAATTTGTAATTGATTCAATGCGGAAAAATTTGAATCATGTTTCCAACCAGGGGGAGGGCCCCCATCCAATAGCAACGACTTCCATAGAAAAAGTATAGACCACCCTGGTCATGAAAGAAGTGCCGCCCCGGCAATCAAAGACTCATGTTATAGAAAAGTGTATAGACCACCCTGGTCTCAGAAGAAGTGCCACCCTGGCAATCAAAGTTTCCTATCATAGGAAAAGTGTATGGACCACCCTGGTCTTAGAAGAAGCTCCTCTGAGGAAAAGAGGATGCACCCCCCCCCCCAAAAAAAAGATTACCTCCTGTTTCCGAGCCGAGACGTCAACGGAACCAGAGGGGGAGTCTGTAACGCACGGTATAGTTCCAAGACCGAAATGTAGGTGCCGCCATTACAGTATTGTCTTGGAACGGAAGTGTGACTGTACGAAACACTAGTATCGTCAGAGAGAGTTTGGATCTGGACAAGCGTGTGTCCCCATTTTCGATGTCCAATCCTGGACTATGTAAACTTTACTTATTTTCACTTATTTTCTCTAAATGTTTGTCTTGTAATTGTCTAAGTGTCTGTTCTTTGTACCTGTGCTATCTTGTATCATTAAATATATTAATTTACCCCGAGATTCTATTAATTACTTTTGGTTACCCCAAGTAATGACGCAAGCGGCAGCTACAGATGGATATTAATCCTGGAATAAAGACTTATTTTCCATTTAAAATTTATACAAAACAACTTTCAAATGAAATGAAATTATTATTCATACTAAAATTCGTTTATTCATGTTAAATTTATATTTTCCAAAAATTATTTGATTAAATAAATAAAATAAAACAAAAAGAAATTTATAAAATTGATCTGTAAATATCAGACTGTTTCAGAATTTGTCCTGATTTTATGTCTTAAATAATGGAAATTATGTTTAAATATTTTCCCCCGAAAGGTCGATTACATTTTATTTTAAATGTTTTCTTTAATTTTATTAACTTTCAAGTTCAGTGGAAGTAAATAATTAAAGTATTTTGTGGTATGTGATTGTGTATATAAAATATTATATACTCATAGATAGAAAAAAAAACACATTTTTGCTTAAATTGATTATTGTAACTTTATTATATTATTCCTAGAAATATTGAAGTACAAAAAAACACGCATATATAATTTTGATAATCATTAACAACGATGAGCGTATGGAAAGCAATTTTTTACTTCATTTATTATTTTTTACATTAGTTTTTTTTTTCAAAATTTGTTAGAAAGTCACACAATTTTGAAGCCGTATATCTATTGCAAAATAATGGTAATGAGAACCACGGATTTTAAATTATTACGGTATTTTATTTTCAAAAAATCAAAACTAAGAAATAGGGTTTCAGATTTTTTTCTAGAAAAGAATTGCTACGATAAACATCTTTTTTAATTTATTTTGATACATTGAGAAATATAACAATTGAATATCTGTGCGTTGATCATCTTTTTATTTTCTGAAACATTTTGCTCTGGCTCCGTAGGACCATCCTCTTAATTTATCTAAAATAAACTTGAATAATTTTTTTATTTGTTCGATAAAATTTTTGTAAGAGGATTATTTACCAAATTTCATTTAAATCCGGAAAAACTAGGTTGAAGATTAGTTTTTCTCAATAACAGTTCCCTTCATTTTTTCTGCACCAGGAAAGATAAGAATCATATTCACAATTAATCTATATGTGAATTAAATCTGGGAGTGAGTGAATATTAACGTCGCACTGCTCAGCTACACGAGGGCTTTTGGCGACGGACCGCGTAATTTTGAACCATGGTCAAGTGTCACGGACGACACCTGAGCTGGCGCCCTTTTCTCCTAACTACCACACCACACCAACGGGAGGACGTTTGAGCTCTCGACAGATTTAACGCACATTGCTCCCCTATACGGCGAGTTTTCAGTGGTACTGGGATCGAACTCATGACACACTAGCCATGATCTGATACCTTGACCACTTGGCTATCGCGGCCACATTAAATCTGGGAAGGTTTTGTATATATTTATCGTACAAACTCTGAGGCAAAAATCATTAATATGTGTTGACAGATCTCTTCGGGTAAACAATAAATATAGATACAATGAGCCTTATCCTTTTTCATAATATAAAAAAGAATAAATTGTGAAAATTAAAAATGCACTCTGATTCCGTTAACATGCGGTAGATGGGGACCATGGTCATTAAACCATGTGGATAAAAGAAGCACAGTATTACGAGTCAAAAGTCCAGGAGCTAAGTACTATTTCGTTCTACCGCAACTACAGTGATGGTTTTGTAGTTCAAAATTTGTGCACACGTGTCTCTGGTGGTTTGTCAGACCATTGATGCTGCTATAGCCGGATATCGTTGTTTTAGCACGTGTTAGTGCGCGTTCAAAATGTTTAAAACGATTGTCCATCTCGCCTACAATGAAGTGCGTTCTGTAATTTGAACGCAAGGAATATTAAGCCAATTGAAATTCATCGCCTATTTGTGAAGATTTAGGGTGAAAATATAATGAGTGATGAAATGGGGAGAAAATAGGTTCAACAATTTAATAATAGGCGCACAAATGCTCATGACGAAGTATGGTGTGTGTGGCCTTCTGTTGTCAATGATCGTTTGGTTGAAAAAGTGAGTGGAAAAATTCGTGAAAATAGGCGGTAGACAATAAGATTGCTAAAAATGAGTTTCCACAAATTTCAAAAACTGCTCACTGGTGGCACCTTTATTTGAAGAGGGTGTAACGATTCTATCCGCGTTTTCCCTTACAATCCTCTTGGGGAATTACTTTCTTTAAGGGGTCTCAGGGGTGTTAATTTTGTCTCGAGGGGGGGGGGAATATAAAACATTTTCCAACAGGTTTACTTCTTTTAAATTTAAATTAAACCATTCGAATCTTTTGCAGATTATTTACAAAGGATTATGGTTTCAAAAAGCACAAAATGTTTGAAATATAATAATAATTTTAAAAATTATAAGCATATGCAGATAAGAAATAGTTTTGTAATAAATATTAAGTAAATTTTGCGTTGCGCACATTATTTTCTAAAATAGTAGCCTTTGATGTATAAAACTTTATAGAATTATAAAATGCCCTAGTAATTTAAGAATGATATATATTTTGTATTTCAAAATATATTTGAAAAATATTAAAATTTAAAAAAAAAATTTGAAAAGAATTTTTTTTATTTAAAAGAAATGTAATTTATTATTCTATTTATTTAAAAATACTGCACAGTGTACTAAAGATACATTTAACTTTTTAAATCAACTTATTGCTAGTAATTAAAGCTATTACATTAGAAAATGGCATGCGCAACGTAAAACTTAATTAATATTTCTTATTTTATATGCTTATAACTTTTAAAATTATGATTATATTTTAAACATTTTACATTTTTCTGAAGCCCCATTCCTTTATAAATAATGTGTAAAAGATTCAAATTATTTAATTTTAATTTCAAAGAGTTATATGTATTTGAATATTGTTTATACTTTCAGAACTCTGGAGTAAGTTAACACCCCTGAGACAGCTTAAATAATATTTAATTGAAAATTTTCTCCCGAAGAAGAAGACGCGAGTATGTAAATTATGTCACGTATTTACGTATTAGCTTTCGGATTCTAGAAAGAGAGAGTTTAGAAGCTAAAGGATAGCAGTGAAGATTAACGTGAGATATCGTAAAGCTAGACGAGAGCACTTTGTAGATTATTTTATTTATATTAAGATTGACGATTGGGTCAATTAGTTGTTAAATTGGATACGGTCCGTTTGGATTGGATTACTTTAGAAATTATCTTCAAATATGAGAAGGTGTATTGCCTGGAAATGCAAAGTGTAAACGATCCGTTTATTATTATACCTCCAATTATCTCATCTACTTCGCTATTGTTCCCATATTTATCAATTAGTGCATTTTTTAACTTGGGTTGTTGAATTTGTGTCTTTGTTGAGAATTGTAAATAAATTGCGTTTTGACTAGTTTTCCACTTAAGTCTCGTTCAGTGATGACTGGGGAAATCCAGCCTTACAAGGGTATAGACCAGTTGGTTTCCCGATATCGAAAAATGCCTGAACAACGTGTGGTAAAAATGTAAAAATGCCCTTTCATGTAAAAATAAATTGTTTTTTTTTGAAGAAAGATTTTTTTATAAAAGAGAGAGTTTTTCCAATGTCGTACTTCGTCCCCAGACACGTTTTGTAGTATAAAATAAACTACAGTGTACTTCGAATTCCACTTGAAATTTTAATTTAATAAAAACTGGGCGTTATAAAACAAACACGCTATTTATTTTCTTCAAAATAAAATTCAGAGGCTGACTACCTCAGGCTGTCCATAATGTCTTGCTTATAGAACTGTTCCTCATAACTAAAATTTGCCTTCTTTGGATCGTAGATCTATAAATAACCGCCATGAACAAAGAGTGTGTGTGGAAGAGTGGGGGGAGGGTAATATCTCTTATCATAAATCAACACTGAGATAATACAATCTTATCAATTCACAAAGATTCCGGCGCTATTTTCTAATCAATGAATCGATTCAAGGGGGTAGGCTCAATATGACCATAAATTGTCGATTTCAGTCGAGAAGCCAGAACCGGGTCAATTGTTGCACGATTGCTGTATTGTTTCGACACATCCATCAAAAACCGAGCCGAATCGTTTGATGGCTACCTTCTACCGGGAGGGGGTGCATTGTTACATTTAATAGCCACCTCGTGGCGAGATTTAAAATAAAGATTTTTTCCAATGCCATTGAAACAAAACACCTCAGTAAATATTGAAAGGAAAGCTATGATGAAGTTAATAATTGTACGATGCATAATTTCGTGCTTTTTGTATGACGCATTACTTCTTCGAAAAGCAGAAGATGAAAAGGAGATTAATCGTTACACTTCATTGGATTTACTTTGTTATAATTTAGATCGTTCCAGATCGGATTTAGTCGTGTTTGGAGAGGCATGTCATGAGGTACAGTAGAGGTTGGTTTATCGTATTCGAGATAGAATGCGATTTCGGTGAAATAATTCGAAGGTGTTATTCAAAGAACAAGAGCGCGTTTGAAATTTTAGATCATGGAAAGTGAATTTCTAGTGAAATACAAATTTGTAAATGCTGAATGAACGGTACATTTGAGCAACATGAAGGCTATCGATTAACTTGGTAATTGCCAGATTGACCACCCTAGCCATGTGGTCATGATCTCTAGTGGCACTGTATAGTCAAACTAAATGCTTGACTCCTTTATTCACTAAGTGGCCGCGGTAACCAAGTGGTCAAGGTATCGAATCATAGTTAGCATGTCATGAGATCGAGTCCAGTACCACTAAAGATCCGCCGTATAAGGGAGCAATGCATGTTAAATCTGTCGAGAGCTCAAACGTCCTCCCGTTGGTGTGATATGGTAGGGGTGCCAGCTTAGGTGTCGTTATCGTCGTCACTTGACCATGGTTCAAAATGACGAAGTCCGTCGCCAAAAGCCCTCGTGTAGTTGAACAGGGTGACATTAATATTCACACTCACTCACTCCTTTATTCACTAAAGGCACTGACCTCGGTAGCTTAGTGGTTATGGTCAAGGACTCGTGGCCTGCGCCGTCATGAGTTCAAGCTCAAGTGCCACTGAAAAGTCGCCGTATAGAGGGGATGATGCACGTTAAATCTGCCAAGGCTCAAACCCTCCCGTTAGTGTGGTGTGGCGGATCGTAGAAGGGGATGCCAGCTCAGGTGGCGTCCTCGGCACTGCTCAAAATGAGTAGGTTCGTCACCAACAAGCCATGCTCTAATGCACGACGTACATAAAACACTCACTGACTCATTAAAATCACTTCGTATTGTGAGATGGATGCGCGTTAAGTCTATCTGTGCTTAGTCCTCATGTTGCCAATATGTAGGATGTAAGATGGCGGGAATGAATCACACAGAGCCAAACAGTTTTGGATTAAATGGCATGGAGGTCCCTAAGCAGTCAAATTCCCAGGGCCCTGTAGCCTGTTTTTGGAACACTAACAGAAAACAGCACACGCTCGTGGGAGTCCCTAAAAAGCTTGGGGCCATAGGCAATTGCCTACTCCGCCTAATGAGTAATCCGACACTGCAGCCAAAGGATGCAATTGATTCATTAATTAATTATTATTTAAACATCGCATTTTCAAGCATCACGAGAACTTTTGGCGACAGACTTAATGATTTGGGACATCGATTAAAGGATAAAGATACCCTTTCGAAACACAACACATCTTGCCTATACGTTAACTTTGAGCTTCAAAGGATTTAAAGCGTATCAGCCTTTTCACACGGTGGGTCTTTAATGGCAACACGACTTGAATCTCAAGTGATGAGACAACACACGCATTGAATAACTTATTTTTCATGCAACAATTCCCATAATTCCCACGCTCTTCCCCCCCCCCTCCTAAATTATAGAATTGGGAACTATGTCTATGACTCTATTTGAACGTATCCAACCTGGAAGTTTTCAGTTTCTCAGCAAACTTATTAGTGTATATTAAGTGGACTCTTTAAAAATCCTGAGTAGTTTCCGCTATTTTTACTGTCGTTTGCTCCAAAGCAGTGACCATCAGCCCCTGGACCGCTGACTGGTCCGTGGATCAGATAGTATCAGGCACACAAAGCACATTAAATTATTTCCATTTTATTTACTGTGGCGAATTTCTCTCGGATTTATGCGACTTTTTATGGGAAATCATTTAATATTTCCTAATAAATCACTTTATACTCATTTTTTGGTGTAACCGTATTTCATGCTGAAGGTATGCTTGAATACAATTAAATTAAAATTATTAAATCAAAATCTATAATATAAACAATTATCTCTACCTCTCTCTCTCAGCGGGCCACGCTAAAATTTCCAAACGTTGACCGGTTCGTGACGACAAAAAGGCTGGGAAGAACTTTTCTAAAGTACAATGGATTGCAAACAATAAGTTTGTTTTTTCTAATGGGGCTACACATTGTTATTTTAACATTTGCCGACCTAGTACATTCCCCAGGAGCTGGTATCACTTTTTAGCGCGGCACCGTATAGAGGCAATACCAACAACCGCAAGTAATTTTGACGCCCCGTTTACTCCCCGGAGGGAGGCACTTGAACTCTTGACGATGCAAACTTGTACTAGGTTTTAATTCTGCCGAGAGCACCCAAGCCAAGCAGAAACTCTAGGATCTTTTAAATGCCGTATAATCATACGACATGGCCGCTGTCGATTTTCTACATCATGAAAATCCACCGACTTGAGCCGGGGTCTAACCCACAACCTTGCGTGCAAAAGACCAGCGACAAACCAACCACGCCACCCAGCCGTTACACAAAGAAATAAGACATACACATTCAGTGATTTGGTATATTATTATATCAAACACCAAAGTTGAGAGAATGAAAAAAGTATGTCTATTTATCAAAAATTGTATAAATGAATTACTTTAATATATTGGTATATGTGAGTTTTATATATATATAATTGGGTAGACAGCGAAAATAAGTAAGTTTTTTATATTGAGTAGCAAGTCTTGCAGTTTATAGGCAATGGAATTTATTTGATTTATGTCTGTCTGTGAACCAACGCGAGAGCTATTGGTAACAGGAACTCGGTAATTTTCAACCATAGTCACGTGACGTAGACTACACCTGAGTTGGTGTACACTTAAGACTACCCCACTTACGGAGGTGAGAAGAGATTCACTTTAGAGACTCAACTTTCAAAGATAAAAACTATGTCGGTTTAACTTGATTTGTTTGCACGTTATTTGTCCTCAAATATAAAGAGATAAAAATAAATAGGTTAACTTAACAAAAATTGTAGTGATTGGTTTTCATACTTAAGCTCGTAATTTACAATAAAGTAGAGACTGTGTCCAGAGTAGATTCATATTGCTCAAAAATCACGTTAATTAATAATTTTGGTATGTCATACATCACTAAGTAAACGCGTCAGTCGATTGGACATGGTCGCTAACTCGTGGCTCGCTTTGGTACTAACGAATCGTGGGTTCGAGTCCTGAGGCAACAAAAAAAAGGACGATACACGTTAAAACTGTCTCGGGGCTGAAAGTCCTCACGTTGGTGCGGTGTGGATGTTTGGAGTTGATTGATTGATTGAATATTAACATCGCACTGTTCAGCTACATGGGGGCTTTTGGCGACGGACCTCATCATTTTGAACCATGGTCAAGTGACGAGGACGACGCCTGAGCTGGCACCCCCTCTCTTAACTACCACACCACACCATCGGGTGGATGTGTGGAGAATGGGAGGCCAGCTCAGGTGTTGGTTCAAAAATATGAAGTCTTTTACACTTGTTTCTCGAGTGGCTTCGAAATGCAACATTAATAAACAAACCAAGCCAATCGAGAAAAGTAAATTCAGTTTTTTAATCCCAGAAGAATATTCATTTTTCAAAAGACCTACAAACTCAGATTGGTATTGTTTTCGTATGTCAGCACTGCATTTTGCTTAGAATGCTGAGGCAATGAAAGCAAGTAGAGTTTCATTTCTCTCAAAAGCCGTATGAATAAACTGATTTGGGATATTTTTAAAAGCTTTTATTTAACTTACAATGTATGTATATGTATGTATGTAAGTAATTTGTTCGGGTGGAATCTTGCAACTCAAATTTTGAAGCTGATATCTTCCTCCCATTGAGCTGAAATTTTGTATACACGTTTAGTTTGGATGACAATGCATGTTTTGACCGTTTATATTCCGATTTTGCAATTAATTAAAAAGATATTAATTAAAAACGTTAAACTAGTTTTAGGCGCCAACTTGGATAAATCTGCATTGTTGTAATAATTTTATTGTTACAACAATGACAAAAGTTGGCGTCGAAAATCGGTTTTCAGCCAAACTGGAATTTTATAACGTTGCGCTATTGACTGTATTAATTAACTTTGTCTAAAAAATAATTACATTTCTACAACGTAAAAATAATCTAATTTCTACAACATATGCAATTTTTTTTACAAATTTCTATCTATTTCCTTGGATTTAAATTCAAAACAAAAAAAGTAGAGCTATTTTTCAAGTAGATTGGTACATTGTATGCCTTTCTCAACGCTGCCAAGTTAAACTGAGATGGAGTATTATAGAAATTCTAGCTTTAACCTATGAAGCTCAGACAAAAAATAATTATAGAATCGGAAAAATCATTTATTTCGTCCCGATACGGTATAATGTTTTTTACAAAATAATAATATTTGTATTTCTTACGATTTTTTTAAATAAGTCAAAATCGATGCGTTTTTATGAAAATAATGTCTAAATCGACGAGCATGAATTTTTTTGTTGAAATGAATCGACATTACGTACTAAAACAGTCATGATTTGCTCTTTTAGAATCAGTCATTTAAAAAATAAAATGTCGAAAACTTTTTTTTACATTTTTCAAAAAATACTCAAAATTTTAATATTTAATAACTTTGTCATTTATGAAGAAAATCTCATAAAACTTTTTTTCATGTGTAGGATAATATTACCCAAGATCTGTACGAAGATTGAAAGAATTGCTTAAAATTTACGGATTTAAGAAAAAATTGTGTTTTTCGTCTAGTACCCTTTTTGCGAGAATTCATTTAGCTCGACTGTTCGAAAATAACCGGCTAACACCTAGCAACAATGACGCGTTGAATGAGATGAGCAGACTAAGAAACCTGTCCAGTGATAACTAAAAAGTAAAAAATAAATTAAAAGTAAAAAAACTTTTTTTAAACAAGCTTTTATTTAAACGCGCTAAAAAGAATAAAATAAATTTTTCTTAAATCTTTTTTTACTATCAACTTATAACGTCATTACACAATTTATATGATATAAAAGCTTGTCGCGAGATTTACCTTTGCAGATAAACAAGTAAATTAAATAACTTGATCTGATTGATTTTAATTTCTTAAGAATTTCAAACTATGTAAATAAGAGTATTTTAAACTTGCGACAAGCTTTTATATCATATAAATTGTGTAATGACGTTATAAGTTGATAGTAAAAAAAATTTTAAGAAAAATTTATTTTTTATTCTTTTTAGCGCGTTTAAATAAAAGCTTGTTTTTAAAAAAGTTTTTTTACTTTTAATTTATTGCATATTATTTTTATACTGAAGTTTATGGGAATTATCAAATACAATTCAATTTTTAAGAACCATAAATTTAAATGTGCTTCATCAAGTTTTGTAAACTTTTTTTTAATAAAGAGTGAAAGTTATTACCAGGCATAAAAAAATATAGTTTTTATATACAGATAAGATCTTTTTTTAAAAACTTATAAGGTAACTAGGTGTTTTAATAAATTGGCATATCATATTAGCATTAAAGACATTTAATTTTGGGGGGGGGGGAGACGGATTAACTCAATAATGGCCTGCAAATATAATTTTTTTTATTCTTTCGCAGGAAAGAAGAACGAGATTGAATATCATTCATGATGCATGGATTTGTTGCTTTTAGTCCATTCTTAACGTGAGAATGTACGCTACTAAGGTAAATTCCAATTACAATATACTTCTAAAAATATGGATTCACTGCACCTTTTTCAATTAGAAGGGTGCATTTCAGAAACTTTCAATAGATACGATTCAATATGTTGATTGTTTTATTTAATTTTAATGTTTTCTAATATATCGGTATTTATTTCGTCAAAACCTGTCTTAAAGTAAAAATATATTAGTTGCAAAAGTAAAATGTATTTTATAACAGAACAGGAATCATTTCAACCATCTGCATTTAGACTAAATAAAAATTGATGCTTACGAATCTGTTAAAATTTAATACTGCGACTGACGGCTCTTATTTTTGGCCGATATAAAAATAGATGGAATAATAATAAAAAAACGAAAATGTAATGACATATGAAAATAAAAGGATTTTTAATTTCAAAACTCTAATTGGGTATTGAAAAGATCACATTTATAGGCCTTTCAGACCTCATGTGGTAAGACCACAGCATCTGGCCTAGCTTATGGGTATATGCTATTAAAAAACAATTTCACTCGGGTTATTTTGTATTTTCATCTAAAATTTTTTAAGTACTTTTTAAGCGATTGAAATGTTAGAAATTTGTGCATTGATTATGAGCTGTATATTTGTTTTACCCTCCGAATAATTTTCAAATAAAAATAATTAATACACGATTTGAAAAAAGTGACGCAAAAGATAATACTTTTAAAACTATTTGAAAGTTACTTTTGATAAATGTTTCATGTGCAAAAAATGTCTTCATAAAAATTTTAATCATTATCGTTTTTTACATAAATTGAGCTTCTCAAACTATTTCTACCTATTTTTTTCGAATTTTATTTCCTTGAAACGTAGAAAGAGTAACATGACATTTGTTCCTAAATATAATACTTTACTATGCGAACATAAGAAAGATATATATTATATGATTATGAGAGATGTTCTTTGTTAGGGTTGTTGGAATTAAAATTAATTGATTATTTGTGTTTCGAAATTAAAAAATGAAAATACAGTGTCTCAAACTTCGATTATTTTTGCTTTTGTGGCTCACTTTACTACAAATGTAATTTGATAATTTTAATCTTTTTGCTTTTATAATATTTCACACATCTGTTAGCTGGTAAAAAAAAAAAAAAATTATCTCACAAAAAAATAAATTCTTAAAGAGGTAGTGCTTGTGCTGCCATCTATACTATTAGATTGAAGTGAAAAAGTATGTGTCGTGTGTGTGCGTGTCGATTGATGATTTAAATCTAACATTTAAAGAACAAACCTTGTTTTTTCGAAAAATAAATTCGATAAAAAATAATTTGTATCATAAATTTAAATCGTCTATAAGAGATACTGATTGTGCTGCCATCTATATTATTAGATTGAAGTGAAAAAGTATGTGCTGTATGAGTGTCGATTAATGATTTAAATCGAACATTTTTATAAGGAACCTTGTTTTAACGAAGCTTTACTGAAAAATTATTTGAAAAGTTAATTATTACTATAGAGAAGTAGCTGTATTTTTTTATATTGTATGCTTTTTCGTCATAAAATACCAGTAATTTAACTGTTATAATTACAGAAACTATTGCATCTATTTTTTTGTTTGTTCTTAGATTTAAAGAACTATGTTTCATCTCATTTGTTCCATCAATTTCAATAAGTATTATAAGTAAAATAAGGTTTTTTCCAAAAAATGATTAGATCTTTCATGCTTCGCCTTATAGTTTTATATTTGCATTATAATTTTATTTTCATATACATTTATCACTCTAGGTGCTTCCGCCAAATAAGATATTTTTTAAACCAATGATTCTCAACCTTTTGTTTTTTTTTTTGTTTTTTTTGGTTCCGGTATATTTTAAACAATTTTAAAGTTTGGATTCACAATAACAATAAAACAAGTTTAAAAGAATTTTACTTATCTGTAATCAGAGCTGGCTCTAGCAGTTTTGCCGCCCCGGACAAAAATGAAAAATGCCGCCTCTCTAGCAAAAGCAACAAATTATTCAAAAAAATATTGTTCAAATTCATAGATACCCACATATAAAACTTGAATAGATAGTTCTTAAGAACAAAAAAAAAACATAACAATATACGCACAGTATAAAACTAAAACAAATAGCAAAATAACCAAAAAATTACAAGTGTTTTTTCTGACTTTTAATTTTAATTTATAATTAAAACTAATTAATCAATTTTATTTTCCTGATAAATTTCTTTAAATACCTTTGTTCAGATAATTCAAGTTCGATAGCTAATGTAGTTAAACCATTTAAACTATACTGAATAGTTGTGGATCGTAAGACATTTTATTATTAATTTTAATTTTGAGATACTCTATCCTCTTGCTACACATATTGACAAAGAAAGCAAAGCTCTTAATGCAATAGCAAGATTTGGTGCAAATTTTAAAGTAGAAGTAAGTTTAAAAACTTTTCAATTAGGCCTTCCTTTTTACCTAACAAAGTGAGTGAGTGATTTTGGGGTTTATTGGCGCAAGAGCCGATTTCGGCTATACTGCGCCAAACATTTGTTTTAATATCTGTGGTCTAGACGGGAAGAGAGAAAGAAAGAATGAATTGAATGACAAGAAAGAGGGTCGAAAATAGAGAAGGATCACTAGGGTACCCCGGGTTCGTGAAGCCCGTGTTTACCAAAGACAGTAAACCCAGTGGGAAAAGGAAAAGATCACTAGGGTACCCCGGGTTCGTGAAGCCCGTGTTTACCAAACACAGTAAACCCCGTGGGAAATGGAAAAGATCACTAGGGCACCTCGGGATTGTGACACCCGTACTCACCTAAAGAAGGTGAGCCCCCTTACCTAACAAAGCTGAAACGATACTATATTTGCGACCTGCGGCAGGAAGCGCGTTTATATTCATTGATTCTCCATCAGTCAACATTAATTCTAAATTTGCTGGTTTTAGCTGATAAACATTAGGTATATCTTTTAAATTATACATTTTGTATAAATTTTTAAAATAATTCCTATGGGTACTCATTAAATTAAATCTATATTCCAAGGCATCAATTCATTCGTCAATTGTAAAAAAAACTTTTATTTTAAATCGGGATCTTTTCCATTGAATCAAGTGCTTCAAAATCAAAATTAATATTACTTCTTCGAATTTTATGATGTGGATGCGTCACCTCAAAATTAGCAAGGATATCAATATTATTGGCCAGTTCTCTTGCATCACAGATCATTTCATTATAAGCTACATCTGATCGAAGATCATTAAAAAATATTTACAATTTTTAAAATATTCCATAGCAGACGGTAGATCGCGTTGTCTTTTATCTGCAATAGCTTGCTTTTGGATTTATGTAATTTAAGATTTTGTAACAATTAATAATAGAGCATAGGAGCTTATATTGCTTAAAAGAATTCAATAATCTAGAGCAGGGGTGGGTGGTCCACAAGAAAGTTTTGCTGGTCCCCCTAAAAAATGTGGAATATATTTACTCATCACGTTAAATTATGCCTTAAGATGCATTGAAACGTAATTCTATTCGTTACATTACGTGAAAAGTTATAAAAACGCTACTTCATAGAGTAACACCATTTCATAGGAATGTATAATGCTCAAAGAGAGTTTGATACTAAAAACCATACATTTTTTAATTTTTTTTTTTTTACAGTTTTTGTTTATTTTATTAGGGTTTATTAATAAAGCTTTTACAGTTTGGTTGTAATTAATAGTTTAATTTTATTAACTAGATACGTTTTATGTGTCTTAGATCACAATTTTTTTTATAAATAAATTTATCACTTAAAAAATCCTATTAGTGGTCCGTGGGATTTAAATTATGAATTTACTAGTCCGTGAGGTCAAAAAGTTTGGCGACCGCTGATCTAGAGGTCTGGTCTCTAAAAGAGTTGTCAGTTACGGCACAAAACTAAATAACGCGCTATAAATGTCTCTTACATAATACTTTACGGGTTTTATAACCTATGATTGGCTCTCCCAGCGTGTTACACTTAGTGGCTTTAAAATTAGGCTCCTTCGAAATTTCAGTAATATGGCTCTTCAAAAATTGATAAAAAAACTAATTTTTTTAATCTTATTTTTTTAGAAAATTGCACGCTCCTAAGGATGCTTCTGCCATGTCTTTAACAGCTAAATTTAAAGAGGGGCTATTACATGGCTCATAAATTGTTGATGGATATAGCGTTCTAATTCTGAAATTGTACCCCTAGTTTTTCACCTCTCACATTGGCTCCATTATCGTAGACTTGCCCCCGCATGCATAGCAAATTTTTTTAAGTTTCTGAACTATTACAAAAAAGGCTGAAAGTTCTTTCCCAGTCAGTCTTTCAACTGGGAAAAAACAACAACCAAAAGAAACTTTCTTCAATTTTAACAATAACTTCATTAGGATTAGATTTCTCTGTACATACATATCTCGCCCAAAATGTCATCTGTTTGATCGTATTGGCATCAGAAGTGGTCTAAATTTACCAAATAATATCTGTTATGCTTAATTTATGAACAATAAGTAATTTAATATTCTCATGTAAAATATAAAGGATCTCTTTTTGAATGTTTTAATTTGAAATTCAGCTTAAATAAAGCTTTGAATAAAAGATGTATAAATAATACCTTTGTCACTGATATTTTTTTTAATTTGAAGTTAATGGTAGAGGAAAATTTTCTTAGTTGAAAAAATTTAATTATTGCATAAATGTTTGAAATGAACAATAAAATGTTGTACTTAAAGAAATTTATAGAAAATAATCATTTGAACGGATTTTTTTAAAAACCTATGCATTGTGCCAGCATAAAGTACCGTTTTTATTGCTTATGTAAATCCAAAGAAATCACCCCCCCACCACCACCACCACACACACACGATTTACAATCACTTTATTATATGTTCTATTTTATCTATAGATCAAAATACCAAACATACCAGTGTTGCACTTTTTTCTCTTCATGCCTGACCTCTGTTGAAGTCACATAAATTTATTAGAGCATCAGTAAATTTGACATATTTAAAGATAAACACAAACTAGTCTTTGAAATCCTAGAATTTTGCTAAGAAAGACTATTTTATTTAATTCTCTTCTATCTTATCTTTGAAACTTATTTCAGTGTCACTTAAATAAAATGTCTCTTAATAAGAAGTAAGTACATAAAGTCTCTATTCAGATAGAATGGTGTCAATATAATTGTTCCTTATTCGGAGGTGCACCTTTCATTAGTTACTATTGTACTTGTGTGGATATTATTTTAACTCTTAAACAAAAATAAATAATTTGATGTAATTACCTGTTGCTATTTCAAACGAGTAAAATGTAAGAGAAGGAATTGCCAATTTCAGCCGGCGAATTTCTTCGATATAGAATCTGTTGAGGTTAGGGATCGTAAGGGGGGGTATTTTAACTTAAAGTAACTACACTCAAGAATAAAACATTTCCTAAGGCTTTCTTTCTTTTAAAAACACAAATCACCCATGTCCCCTTTTCGTCAACAGACACCAAGCATATTATCAGTGGAAGGAATGTTCATTGTGACTCTACTCCGGGATGGGGAAAGAGATACAAGAAAAAAAAGTGTAGACATTTCAGATTTAATGGTTCAACATATACTACCACCACGGACCTTTCGGGGTTCAACAAAAAAGAAAACTGACATTAAACATATGTAATACAAAACAAGAAAATAAAATACATTAATAGAAATACCAAGTTCGCAATACTATATATACAAATATACAACTGGAAATCACAAAAAAAAATCAAATACATATTCAGCAATAAATTTCGTCAGTAAGCCAGTCAAATATTGAAACGTGTATGTAAATGCAAGTATATTTTCTTCAAGTTATTTTTAAAAAAGAAAGGTGAACAAAAAACTTATAAGAAGATATAATTTTTAATTATACATAAAAGCAGAATTATTTGAAGAATCCCAATTTACCGCACTCTGGTCTAAACGAAACACTCTGCTTTGTATATATTTGGCACAGTAATATGTATATAGTAGTATAATACTATATATATAACAAATAACCACTATTTTCCCTTTTATAGTAGGGCATTGAAAATCCTGTTAAGATAAGTATCTACCTATATCCCGTTGTCATCCCGCAGTAATATTTCTATTTTTTCCAAAAAGATTCTCACCTGTGATAGAAATTTTACTTTACGTTGGTTAGCATTTCAATTCAATATAACATTTAAAAATTATATATTATGTTCCAGGTTTTCTAAGCCTATAAAATAACATTTTGAAAAATATTTTCCAACAATTTTTTTGTTTTGTTTTTGTAACGAAATAAGTACTTTTAAAATTCCGTCTAAATGCCGCCCCAGACAGGAGTCTAGTTTGTCCGGCTCTAGTCACCCCTGCTGCAATAGATTTCGATCTATTCACGAAAGAATGTTTAATATACCACCAATACCTTTAGTTTATATAAAAAGAAAAGCCGAATGTTTCATTTTTTTCTCAGAGTATAGTTAATAACTTTTCAAAAAATTGGCGACACACAAAAGTTCCACGGTAAATCGGCAATGCACGGCACAGTGTGGTTGAGAATCAGCTTCAAACTATACTGACTAAATAGAGGATTTGTGCTGCCCTCTGTGGGTATGAAATAAAACTAATCGTTAAAAAAACTTTTATTAGCGAAGTCATAACTTATCGGAAATAAGTAACAATCAATGGCATGGCCAAGTAATTTTAGCGCGTTTTTCACATGTTGTATTTTGCAATAATGCAACTAATGAACTTTTTACTAACAGAAAGTAGTGTACTATACTTAAAAAAAAAATTTTAATTTAAAAAAAAATTTAATTTTTTTTAATTATTAAATTTAAATATGATTCGGCTCATCTAGGGCACAAATGCGACTAAATGCCGAAAACTCGAGGTCAATCGGTTAATTATTGGCTGAGAAAAAGGTACGACAAAATATGGAACGAAGACGAAGACGAAATTTGCGTCCTAATAGCGCTTTTTTTACACTACGTGAAAAACGCGCTAAAAATAGAATTCTATGCAGTTCCAAACACTTTCCCTGTCCATTTTTACGTTTATAAAATACGGATATGAGCAAAAAACTACATGAAACGATTATGAAAAATATCGCTCCATTTATCTTTTATAATATAACCAAACACAATGATCAACTTATTTATTTTTTAAAAGAAAATTTTCTTGCCTGGATTTTTGTGTTACTGTTAAAATAGTTTATCATAACTGGGCAGCCTCGAAGTCGAAATTTACTCTCTTGTAAATGTTATAACCTGATATTGTTTAATTTCTTTTCCGAAGGGATGTCAAATTTCTTCTCTTGTCTGCTATTTGATTTTGACTTAGTAGAGTCAAAAAGTCGCCCATCCGGTATAGTGGTTAGCAACGGTGGGTACTGTGCCGTAGGGCCTGGGTTCGAATCCCGAAGAAGATATGGATGTTTGTAAATGTATAGTGCCTTCGCGGCATGGGGGTACTCTAAATAGACGTCGAGCCACAAGTCTTCTCGTGTGGTTGGTGGAAGGGAAAGAGAAGTGGGAAACCCCTGATCACTCCCAGGGTGTTCTCCCTCAAAATTGGGGTGGAACCGAGCCAAAACGTACTGTCACCTGCAGAGTGCTCAAAACTACGGCTAACGATAGGCGTACAATCTAGCCCATGCCATAATGAATTTCATGGGCCTCGATCTGACTACGTCAGACAGGTGGCATTAGCAACAACAACAGAGTCAAAAAGAATAATTACTACTTTAATTTTTTTTCTTCTCGATTTTTTAAAAAAAATACAAAAGTAATTATTTTGAAAGAAAAAATAAATTTTATAAAAAAAAAACTCGCTTTATGATTTATTTTATTATTTATTAATCTTTTCTGTAATTGAAATTTGTCTAGTGTTAGTTAGTTATTTAAAATGCGATAAAAGATTACTTTATGATAAGGCACGTTATTACTTTTTTAAAATGAATTTTTAGCGCGTTCTTCACGTAGTGTAAAAAAAAGCGCTATTAGGACGCAAATTTCGTCTTCGTTCCATATTTTGTCGTACCTTTTTCTCAGTCAATAATTAACAGATTGACCTCGGGTTTTCGGCATTTGGTCGCATTAGTGCCCTAGATGAGCCGAATCATATTTAAATTTAATAATTTTAAAAAATATTTTAAAAATTAAAAAAAAAATTTTTAAGTATAGTACACACACTACTTTCTGTTAGTAAAAAGTTCATTAGTTGCATTATTGTAGAATACAACACGTGAAAAAGGCGCTAAAATTACTTGGCCATGCCAATGATTGATATCTTGTTTGGATATAAATTCCAGATTATTATCCTTACTTTGAGCCTGAGCAAATATTAAAATCAAATGGAGAGGCAAAAATCAATGTAATAAACATGTAATTCCACATGCATGTAACAAATTGATATTTAATCAAAGTACATTAAGTCCTGGAAAAAATAAATATGGTACATACCAGGCGTCGACAACCTTTGGCACGCTGTACAATTCTCAGTTGTACTCTACACTATTCTCCAAATTTGTCAATTTTTGAGTGGATGGAAGTTGATAATTTTGAAAAGGATTTAGATTATTGGATGCCATTGCTGTAGAGATTTAATTGTTTGAAAAATATTGCACATACTCAGCTTTCTGCTTTTGATTCTACATATCTATGTGAAAAAGTTTTTTCTCATATGAAAAAAAAATTGTGTCTGCGAATAAATTGTTTAACAACTTAGTGTCCAGAATCGTGTATAAGGGGAGTTACAAATTACACCCCTGATATTGCGTTATGAAGAATAGTGGTGTAGGGACAAGGATACAAGAAAAAGCCTGTTTTCACATATTTTCTACAGTATGGCATCCTGAGTTACATTGGTAGAGTAACGGGTAGCATTCTGGTTCTTCTACTAATCCTCTTTGGAGAACTATTTAAATGGGATTTAAAAAAAAAAACGATTTTCGTAGAGATGATTTTATGCAAATGTAACTACTATTTAAACGCTGACGTTGGGTATGCGAGGTGAAAGGTTAGTCGTAAAATCTAAGAATAAGAGAAGGTGAACTGCGACCTGGAAGTCACGCGTCCTGAAATTAATATTCGTCGTAGAGTCTAACAAGAGTTGTGGAAGCTAATAACTTTGGAGCTGACCGAGCTATCAGGGTTCGAGAAGGATCGTCACAAGCAGCTCCAATTATAGTTAAGTGATTTTCTACAATTTCATATACTAAATTAAGCGTTAAGATTTCTGATTGTTCTAAGAGTTAAGCTATACAGTTGTATATCATTCATAAAGTGTTAAAGATAGTTTAGAAGTAACTATTTTTAAGATCATGTCTATTTCTTCCTCGAACACCCATTACCTTTGAACTGCGGCAGATTGCTTTGGCATGCCACAGCTAAAAGGTTGCCGACACCTGTTATATATTTTGACGAAGCATCATTTTTTAACCAATAGGGTTTATTCTATTATAAACACGGGGAGGACCCCTAACGTTATTTCATGTAAGTGAACTCGCTCTACTTTTGACTCTCCTTTTTCAGTTTAATTTTTTCCTTGCTTCATCTCATATTTAGATCATAAAAAAAGTAAAGGTTATATTTATGTAATGTTTTTCTATGATTTAATCACTCTTTATCTGTCATTTATGCTTAAGTTCAATTACATTTTGTGTTGAATATTTTTATTGCGGGATAAGTTTCTCTCTCTGATTTTCACCATTTAATTTGTATACTTCTTTATAGAATCGGTTCTTCAAATATTCAAGTCACAAGGGAAAGAGCTACAGTCCTTTAAAGTTCATTACACATTTATTAAACATAGGAAAAAATTAAAGTGACAAAACAGTATAACTTGTTTAAATAATCGCAATCACCTAGTGCCAAAGACATTGTCATTTGTGCTCATGTTCAATATAACATTGATAACGATTAATTAGCATTTACATCGATTCATAGCAATTTTTTATCTACACTATTTGTTTTGTCGACTTGCATGTCTACCGAATGTGGTGACCTGTTAAAAGAATATTATTATATATATATATATATATATATATTTGAATACCTTTGAGTCCGGGCATATCGTTCGAAGTCCCCAGTCTTTCGGAAATCACATTTGACGATTAAAATTATTCGGATCAAGATTTAGAGACTTATCATGTAAATAACTCCCCTGGATCTTAGACCCTGGGTCCGGACCCAGTAAGCCCAGGCTTTAAAACGTCCCTGTCGGTGGATCCTCCCTTTGATGCCTACTTGCCAATCAAAGAAAGGGGAAATTGTATTTTTTCGTCTCGCTTTCATTATTTTGAACCCTACTTAAAAGCATATTGAGTATTAAAATAACCAATGAATTCCACGTTAAATTTCAAATTTTTTTTATTACATATAAATATTTAGTTTCCTTAAAATAGTCCTAAAGAGTCATATATTCGTTGATTGAAGTCTGGTGAAGTCCGTTTGCCGTTTCAGCACTTAGCTCTTCATCGATATTTTTTACCAATCTGTCAATTCTCTTCATAAGATTTAAATCTTTCTTGTGTTCGTTCATGTATTCCGAGTGGGGTTGATCAAGGGCATTTCGGTAGTACAGAAGTTGACTTCTTACGCCATCTACGTTTGAACTAAATGATCGAATGATGGGAAGAACTGGTTTCGGCTTTCCATAACTCTTCAACATCAGTAGATTCTTGAAAGCAGCCTTATTCAAAGTAGGCCCATTCATGGAGTCAAACAGCCTCGTAGCTGTGGGACTCAATTTTCTAATATCTGTAAAAGAGAAGATTTTAATTTTTTTTAAAATAAAATCATAAGGATGATAAAAGTTGGGGTTGCGTTAGGATTTGGCGATAAATGAGAACTCGCAGCATCACATACCGTCTCTGCTTACAGCTGTAAACTATGAAGAGTTTTGAATATGAACATACACAAACACGCGCGCGCGTGTGTGTGTGTGTGTGTGTTATACAAATGGCTTTTTAGTAATGTCTAGGGGTTTTGGGTTTTTATAATGCCCGTTAGTTATTCATAAAATGCAAAAAGAACTGATTAATATAAACTACTATTAAATTATTTTCATAAACTTTTAAAATATTTACAAATACAGTAGTAGAACATTGTACGGGGTATTTAATTAACATTATACCGAGAGACCACACCCCGAACTGTCGCTCAGTTCATCGACCACACCAATGGCACTGTTTTTTTCCCTTACTCGCATCTCGCATGTCTCTACCAAACCCTTACAGGAAACAAAACACACATACTCGAGGGGGGCGAGCATAAAATCTTTGGAAGTTGTTTATAACTTTAACCAAAAATCTTGGCTGACGTCAGAAATGTATGAGAATTGGATTCAAAGGTTAGACAAATGCATGGTTAAAGAGCGTTGAAAAACTGCTCTTTTAGATAATTCACCCACCTATCCAAAAGAAATCAACCAAAAATTGAATAAATTAAAAGTAAAAAAACTTTTTTAAAAACAAGCTTTTATTTAAAAGCGCTAAAAAGAATAAAATAAACTTCTCCTTTAAAACTTTTTTTACTATCAACTTATAACGTCATTACACAATTTATATGATATAAAAGCTTGTCGCGAGATTTACCTCTGCAGATAAACAAGTAAATTAAATAACTTGACTGATTTTAATTTTTAAAAATTCAAACTAAGTAAATACGAGTACTTAAATATTGCGACAAGCTTTTATATCATATAAATTGTGTAATGACGTTATAAGTTGATAGTAAAAAAAGTTTTAAAGGAGAAGTTTATTTTATTCTTTTTAGCGCTTTTAAATAAAAGCTTGTTTTTAAAAAAGTTTTTTTACTTTTAATTTATTTTTTACTTTTTAGTTATCGCTGGACAGGCTTCTCAGCCTGTTCAACTCATTCAACGTTGGTTCGCCATCGCTGGTTTAGCTGAATCAGTTCTCGCAAAAAGGGGTATTAGACGAAAAACACAATCTTTTTAAATCCGTAATTTTTAAGCAATATTTTCTTTTGTTGGACATTGAATATCTTCTACGTAAGAATCTATTTTTTTAATTGCTCAGATCATCTTTAGAAACTTGATTTTGAAAAAAATATTTAACCATCGCATTATTTTTATACAGTCAGACCTCCATGTATAACGAATCTCTATTTTGGGAATTTCTCTATTTTAAGAAAGGTATTTAATGTACCAATCTACTTGAAAAACAGCTTTACTTTTGTTGTTTTGGATTTAAATCCAAGTAAATAGATATAAATTTGTAAAAAAAAAAAAAAAATGCATACGTTGTAGAAATTAGATTATTTTTACGTTGTAGAAATGTAATTATTTTTTAGAAAAAGTTAATTAATACAGTCAATAGCGCAACGTTATGAAATTGCAGTTTGGCTGAAAACCGATTTTCGACGCCAACTTTTGTCATTGTTGTAATAATAACATAATTACAACAATGCAGATATATCGAAGTTGGGGCCCAAAACTAGTTTAACGTTTTTAATTAATATCTTTTTAATTAATTGCAATATCGGAATATAAATAGTCAAAACATGCATTGTCATCCAAACTAAACGTGTATGCAAAATTTCAGCTCAATGTGTTAAAGATTATCAGCTTCAAAATTGAGTTGCAAGATTCCACCGAAAAATTACATACATTGTAAATTAAAATAAAAGCTTGTAAAAAGTTGTTTTTTTTTACTTTTAATTTATTTTTTACTTTTTAGTAATCTCTGGACAGGGGTTTCTCAGTCTGTGCATCTCATTTAACGCATCATTGTTGCAAGGTCGTTTGCCGGTTAACTTCGAACAATCTAGCTCTTCAATAAGGAGACCTTCTAATGATTTTACCCTACTTAAGGCCACGTATGCTTGACCAGCAGCGAAGAGTTTCGAGCCTAAGTATACAACGGCATGGTCGACAGTACTACCCTGCATTTTATGTACTGTGCAAGCCCAACATAATATAATTGGTAGCATTCTTCGTTCTGCAGTGCCGTGACTATATATTGCAGGAAACTGCACAGTCTTGGGTTGAACAAGATGAGCACCGTCTTTACCGAAGTCTATACGGACGGATGGTATGTCAGTATCATACATTTGTGCTCTCCGAAAGCAGGGCCATATGATTTCTGTAATATGTCCAATGGCACCATTCACAAGACCTTTGGATACATCCACATTGTAACGCAACATCACCTTGGCCCCAACGAATATTTCTAACTTCTTAGGTAGCCCTCCTGTCTTGTTTATATCGGAAGGTATAATATTATTTAAATCTATGTTGTCATTTTTTCGAGTGCTATCTACTAGACTATCCTGTGCTATTATTTTGTTAATAGTTACACCACGAGCTCGGAAATGTTCGAGAACAGTTTTGTTGTGATTGTATACTTGTTGGTTAGTGGGATAAATTCGCAGGGCCTTTTCAATCATAAATTCACCAGTTGGTTCTTTGTTTAGCCGATTCATTAAAATAGCAAAATGTTCTGATTGAAGTTCGCCAATTCGTAATGCATTCAAGAGGTCTTTAAAAGTTGTGCTACCTTGTTGTCTCATATTCTCGGTCAATTCAATTAACGAGAAAGTACGCCATAAGTGTGTTGCCGGAATAAATCTAGAGGGTTGATCAAACACTTGATTTCCTCGCACAGGTGGTAACTGCATTAAATCACCAAATACACATATATTTATACCACCAAAGAGTAATTCATTGTTTTTGAGTTGTTTAAGTCGGGAATCCACCATACAAAGCATTTCATATGGGACCATAAAGATTTCATCTATACATAAAAATTCAGTATGTTGCCACTGTTGCCGCATCAAACGCAAGTAATTGCCAGTAAGAATAGGCATTTGCACTATTCTACCATCCTTTTGTACAGGCAATTTTAGTGTAGAATGTAATGTGGATCCTCCCACTAAGCGTGCTGCCACCCCTGTAAGCGCACTAACTTTAACAACTTGCTTGCCGTAACACCGATTTACTTGATTTTTCAATAAGTTGAAGAGGAAGGTCTTTCCTGTCCCAGCGTTACCCGTTATGAACAATCTTAGACGCTCATCGCTTTGATTATTTAGCTGTTCTGAAATACTCCTTGTTATGAATAAAAATGCATCCATTTGTCCAACATTCATTGCTCTTCTAGCATAAAGGAATTCGTCGTCGGTCATGTGCTGTTCTGGCATCTCCAATTCTTCTTCAAAGTTTTCCTGTTGAGCTTCTTGATTTAAGATTTCAAAAGCATGAATTTGGTTAAAAGCATTTTCCAGCTGTCTGTCACGCTCTCTAAATATCTCCAAACGTGCGTTAGTTGCGCGGAGATCAGATTCCCTTGTCAGGAAAGAATCTCTTGCTGTATCATAGTCAACGATTAATTCGCTCTCATTTCTAAACGGAACATACTGAAGAAGTAAGCTGTAGTAATAGTTTTCTGGATCACTGGCAGCCACAAAATATGGCACGCGTACGACGGAAGGAACTTTCCTGATTACCATTTTACTATTATCTGTAAGTGTAATTAGTCGCTGTCTGGTTTGCCTTTCTGGTTCCTATATATCAACACATTCTTCGGGTTCTTGGTTTGATTTTTCATAATGAGGTTCGAAGAGCATTGCAAATTCTAGAAGGCACATATTATCAAAATCGTAGTTGGGATGCTCTGTAGGCCGTTTTTCATAACGTTCGATTATATTACTGCAGTATCCGGTAGCTGTACCATTTGAATCAAATTTAAGGACCCTGTACCGCTGTTCTGGCTTTCTTGTGTTTAAAAAAGTACATTTTCTCGAACTATCCCTGAAATTTAAATGACATAGCCTATAAGCACATTCACACGCAGAAACTTGTCTTTCCTTTAATATCCGCATACATACTTTAAACAATTTACGCGATATATCTGTTTCTTCACGTTGTATCTCGCGTATTGCTCGAGCTACACTACCATCAAGCTGAGTAGGCTCAGATTTAGAAACATATTTGGCTATGTAAAATGCTATCGCTTCATTTGTTCCGCATGGCTGAATATCCATATTAGCATTCCAGACTTTTATAAGAGTTGGGTTATAATTATTAACCCATCCATCTTCTGGCCTCTCTTCAGAATACAGATTCTGCCTCCATTACGTATAAATTCGTCTGATGAATGAGACACGAGGCGAGTTTCAGTGCATTCTTTTCTCGGGAAACCAAACCTACATGTTGGTGATTCAGAACTGTTCTTATAGCAGGTATGTGTATGTTTGTGTAGTTGATTTTTCTTTATCAGATCGTGCAATTCAGATGCCTCAGGCGGTAATTCACAACTACATACTTTATTAAGCTGTTGCAGCCCCTCTTCCGTATCAAAAGATGCGTGACCTTCCACCCAAACTACCATGTGAACATGGGGGCTCCCACGATTCTGGAATTCAATTCTCCACCAGTAGTCCTTAATACGATTATTTAAAACTTGATTGTTGTTTAGCATAAATTTCATAAGGGCATTGAAACGATACATGAAATGTCTACTTACAATAACAGGATATCGTTCAATTAACCGCTGCGTAGCTATTTTATCCAGATCTTGCGGATTATCCATTGGTCGTCCATCGGCAATAAGGAGAGATTTACGCATATCCAACCAGTTTATGTCATTACAACTGAAGGTTTAAAAGTAAGTTGGTGGCCCTAGACATCGAATTTGCGCCAACAGTTCGTTTAATGAAGTTCGCCAATATGCCGCTGAGCCTCTAAGGTTTTTAAGATAAAGATGAACATCATCGACTTTGCCATCTTGACCTTCGACTTTTTTGCAGCAAGCAGATATTGTTGATTTTACTCTATGGTACTCGAACATTGATAAAGCGTAAAACAAATAATCATTTCGTTGAAACCTAGTATCGTTTCCTAGAATACTATATTGGAAATAATCAAGAGGTGAAATTTTGATATTTCTTGGTTGGTTTAATCCATTTACCCCGTAAGGCAACAGGAAGAACCATGCAAATTCCTCTGCTTTCCGTTCATAAGCCACATTTACAATGTTATCTGTTGTTTTTCTAGTAATTTTGTTGGCATTATTTGACACATCTAAAACTTGTTCTTCTGTGGGTTGTGTGCTATCGATAGGAGCCATTACTGAAGTATGTACGGGAATGGTCTCAATTTGACATTTTACGTTTCTTTCATTTTCAGATTGAGATGTAATAGTTGGTGATACTAGTAATCTTTGATATTGCTGTGTAGCTTGATTTAGATTCGTTTCAACTTCGTGTGATATATTGATTGGATATGTAACTTGGGGAGATTGATGTAAATTATGTTCTGTAGTAATATTAGCATTGCCTGTCAATCTCTTTGTCATATGAACATCTATGTAGTTGAGGGTATACTGTACGTTACCTGAACCAGTAGCGCGTTTGCAAACTCGGACAAGGTCATCAAGGGAACCGCATTCAACAACACAAGCTTTACCGTAGGTATCAGAGGCACTTGCACCGTTAGGGCCACATGCGTCGGAGTCGGTAAAATAGTATTTATCGTTATAATTCATGACTCCTAGAGACTTAGATGTGGCAATTAAAACGCCGGCTTTGTGGTTTGTAAACATTGTTGTCAGAGCCTCTTTTAATGTCATTCCGAAATCTTGTTTGTTTACTGAATCTCGCAAACATCCAACTAAATCAGTTTCCTCGTCATATACTATTCTAAAAGAGCAACTATACATCACAAAACTGTCCCTAATGACACCAAAGTGGCATATTTCTAAATAGCCTGTCTTATCAATAGGAGGTACGAGAGAGAGAGAGTGGGTTATCTATTGATAGTTGCCTTATTTCTGCATATATTGCGTCACCCTCGAGCATATTTGTATTAAGTATGCTGTTAGTCCATGAATGTGGTGCTAATATTGCTGCTCTTGTAATGTTCGCCAAAACCATAGCACAACATTGGCTGCCTGCATGGTTTGTATTGAAAACTTGATTGTTCCCTTGATGCCAAGAAGCTCGTAGAACACGTATTGAATTATTGATCATTTTATAAGCATCATTAGTGTTGGTTGCTTCTCCCACAGCTGATACAGTAGCATTCTCTAATAATGCTTGATTATTATTTTGTGCATTTTCATTATTAATAGCTTGGGTTACTCGAATAAGATCTTCTTGCAATATTTGAGCATCGTTATCTATTATAATGTCCTGATAAAGGGGATTGTTATTTATGAGCCACCTCAATGCCTCATATACACGTGGACGTGATATGTTATACTCCCGTGATATATTTAAATTTTCTAGATGTTCTGTAATGACAACCATGCCTATACTGTCAGTAGATCTAGGTAAAAATATTAGGCAGACTTTCAGTAAACTCAAATATGTCTTGTGCAAAAAGTACAGCTTGCCCTCTAAACCCATACTGTCCAAATAGACCATCATATTTAACAATTTTTACAAATGGTATAATTCTTGATAATAAACGTTGTTCAGGTTGTGTCAATTGCTTTATTGCATCAGGCACTTCACCAGGATCTAAATTATTCCAGTAAGCTTTGGCTGGGCCTGAAGTTTTTTTGCTTGTAAGGTGTTTCTTGCAACGATGACACAGCAATATGGTTCCTTTACTTGTTAATTCTGCAGGTAGGTACGAAGCAGTGCTTAAATTTATTTTATGATTTGTGACTTGATTTGGATAACACCTTTTAGTACAAATCTCGCACACCTTGTCACAGAAGATATTTATGGTTTTGTTAAAAGCTTCTATTTGCGACTTTTCTGCTTTTCGTACTTGAGATCTATGCATTCGTAGAGCGCTCAAACGAACCTCTCGCTGTTCAGGAGTTTCGTCTGATCTAACTTGAGAGTTATGCATTCGGTAAGCTCTTAAACGAGCCTCTCGCTGTTCAGGAGTTTCGTCTGCTCTAACTTGAGAGTTATGCATTCGGTAATCGTTCAACGAACCTTTCGCTGTTCAGGAGTTTCGTCTGCTCTAACTGAGAGTTATGCATTCGGTAAGCGTTCAAACGAGCCTCTCGTTGTTTAGGATTTTCGCATGCTCTAACTTGAGAATTATGCATTCGCAAAGCGCTCAAACGAACCTCTCGCTGTTCAGGAGTTTCGTCTGCTCTAACTTGAGAGTTATGCATTCGGTAAGCGTTCAAACGAGCCTCTCGCTGTTTCAGGAGTTTCGTCTGCTCTAACTGAGAATTATGCATTCGGTAAGCGTTCAAACGAGCCTCTCGTTGTTCAGGAGTTTCGTCTGCTCTAACTTGAGAGTTATGCATTCGGTAAGCGTTCAAACGAGCCTCTCGTTGTTCAGGAGTTTCAACTGCTCTAACTTGAGAGTTATGCATTCGTAAAGCGCTTAAACGAACCTCTCGCTGTTCAGGAGTTTCATCTGCTCTAACTTGAGAGTTGAGCATTCGTAAAGCGCTCAAACGAATCTCTCGTTGTTCAACTGATTCGGTTTCTTGTATTACTGATATGTGTTGACGAATTTTTGCAATTCGTGCATCGTGTTCTTCCTGTGATTCCATTGCTCTTAACCGTTGCATGCGTTGCTTAGCCATATCAAGTTTTAACTGTCGCCGAGTGTGTGTTTCACTATTGTCCTGATCACGCCTTTTGCTGAGTCGCTGGCGTTTCGCGTCATCGCTTTCGGTGGCAAGTGTTTCTTTCCGTTTTAATTTCCTTTTCTCTAACCGTCTCTTCCTTTGTGTTAATGTTTCTGTTTTCCCCAGTTGTTATTGAGTTGCAAGATTACGAATACGCCAGCGTCAGTGATGAGTAATAACAGATCTCCCGAACAAACAACCAAAAAAAAATGGTATGTTTTCGACTGCTGAAATTTATGTTCGCAGAGCAGATAATCAAAGAATGAAAAAAAAAAAAAACTAACCTTTAGAACTCAGCGGTACAGCAGCTGAAGCAGAAACTTTTTGTCATCATAAAACGACATCAAGTTTCCATTTAAAAAATAATTCACAAGTTTTGAAAAATGAGCTGTTGCTTTTTATTATTATTACGTGGTTTTAAAGGTTGCAGTTAATATGTAAGCTGTAATCTAATTGCTCGCGCGCATCTGCTTCACGATGTTTAAAATAAATTCTTTGAATTAAGATTATGTCAGAAAAAAAATAATTCACAGTTTTGAAAAATGAGCTGTTGCTTTTTTTATTTTTATTACGTGTTTTTTAAAGGTTGCGGTTAAATATGTAAGCTGTAATCTAATTGCTCGCGCGCATCTGCTTCACGATGTTTAAAAAAAATTCTTTGAATTAAGATTATGTACAGAAAAAA